>JANFCV010000327.1:0-265306 GCA_024500475.1 Phthorimaea operculella
GGTCCGGGCCCGTATTTCAAGACAATCCATCCATCATGTCGTACAATGATCTGCTGTACAATACGCTGCCGTGCCTTAACCTGCTGTGCATTGAGTATGTCGTGCATTGTGGTTCCCCAATTTGACTTGACAATGACAGTTTGTTCAGTGTTGCCAGAATCCAAATAATCGTCAGCCTTTCTCCCCAAATCTGAGCCAAAAAGCCGCGTCTACTCCCTGGCCGGACCACCATTTAGCACTCACTTAATATTATCGTAAACATATGCTACCTTATGTCTACCTTTACTTTATTAGCATGAAATAAATAGTACCTCAAAGTTTAATTCGCTAGAACTCATTATCTAATATCTTTTTTTCTATCCGTCAATGGCTGACGTATTTTTCAATTTAAATTTTTTATTTTATGTTTATTTGGATATTCAGTGATTATCTTCGATAGTATTATAAGCAGTGAACTACCCTGAGTGTAAACATCGAATAGAGTATCGAAATTGAAGAGTTTACAAGACATTTCCGGTTGGATCAAGAGGATGTCCCTGGCGCCTGTGGGAGACACTATCATCTTCCTGCTGGAGCCATCAACCGTCCGGCGCAGCAGCGCTGGAATCTTATACTACTGACACTGGCAGAATTACCCTAATAGGGTAGAAGTCCATATTATAAATAAATAAATAAATAAATAATATCGTACCAAAAATGTACAGAGGGGTGTACTGCACGACATGTTGAATATGATGATCGGAGATATCACGTGAGTAGTAAAGCAGTGATGTGACTGGATCGAAAAAACATACATTTCTAACTGAAACTGGTGGACCGAGCTCGCTCAGTTTTTATTTTTCAACTCACAAACACGGTAATACTGACTTGCTCACCAACAGATGTCATTGTTAGTTTTAAAAGAATTTACAAAAAAGTGTGATAAAACGATTTTTTGGAAAATGAAACCTATCTAGAACTATTAATTGCCCCGAAATTTCATGTATATACATACATACAATTATTCTTACCCGTTTAAAGGTATACTCACTTCGTTCGCTCCAGGGGGTCACTACCCTTCGAGCATCTTCCGTCCCGTTCCGGCTCCGGGTCACAACCTAACCTAATCTACTGTGTCGGATTTTTGTTACAGGTGTATTTTTATTGCGGGTGGCTGCGCCAATCCCAACCCTATAGGGGAGTCTCGGCAATCCGTGAGTTGCCTTATATGTCATGTTCGAATAATGAATCAACACTGTCACATGATTTTATTCGCTATGACATGATTTAGGTTATACATTATTGATCCGGGTTCGTATTTCAAGACCATCCATCCAACACGTCATACACTGTTTCGTTGTACAATACGCAGTCTGGCATTATCGTGCTGTGCATTGAGTATGTCGCGCATGTGCTGACCGGCTGGTGGAATGGTTACCTACTTATCTCTTAACTCAAAATAACGAAGTTTTTTACATACATACATGACATACGTCAGATGGAAATATACAAACGGCTTTTCGTTTGTAAACACACGAGCTATTATGTAGAAGGCAGATTTTGACATCGTGACTTCGACATATATATCGCTATTTATGAATGTATAGTTGAGTAGGTGACAAAATCTTAGCGTAATTTTGTATGAGGCGCTAAATCTAGGGTTGTTGTAGATCAATGCACCCTTGCCACAATGCTGGCTCTAACATTCCAAATGCTGCCCAGCTACTGGTAATTTCAGACTGAAAGTATACCAAGCAAGTTCTTGGGGTCAGGTGGTCCCGTTCGCGATCGCGACTCGTCCCATTCCATGATTCGTGAATCGTCCTATTCGCAATCGCAACTCGCCCCATTTATTATACGCAGAGTAGGTACGGAAACAACCAATACAGTAACGTTAACTGTAGGCTACCATGATGGCATTTCTTTGTTTGCATGTCTTCGAGTATGGGCTGAATAGCTGTCAAATATGGCCTATCAGAACGGCCATACTTAGTCATCGAGTCATCTTATATTTACGATTGGGATTTTTTTGGTGTTTTTTGGAGTACTGATGTAAAAGTATTTTAAAAAGAGCTATTTTATTAATTAGAATAATATGTGTAACAGTAGTATTACGAAATTACAACAGTGATTTATTAAGTGCTCACTATAGAATATATTATATATTATTATAGGAGGATATAGGTAATCAGTACATTTGGAGGTTGTTTGGAGGAACAAAGGTATATTTTTAATACCGCCGAAATTAAGGCGCAGTCAGATAGAAAGTGAAAGATAGAGCATTTATTTACAAATCACAACAAGTACAATAACGTCAATAACTAATGAATTAATACCTACCTACTCTAAGTGTTGAACATACCTAAGTTTCTTCACTCGCTCCTCTCGTAATTTGTGTATTGTGTAACATGTTCTGCCATTAACTACCTATGTCCTCAATGCACCAAACTCGGGACGATAGGACTTAGCTCAAAGGGTTACGAATTACGATGGAGGAAGACATATCTAGCGCTGCTGTATGTAGCCTAGATACTTACTCTTAACCTCATTCAATCTCGCCAGAAGCACTCTCTTCTCCTTCTCAAGCCTGGTGACGGTGGACTTGGCCAGCGCGACGCCGGCTTCCAGTTTCTTCACTTCCTGACACTTCTCCTCGAACCGCGCCTGCCAACGCTCGCAGGCCTGTTGAGCTCTGAATGCAAACGTAAAAAATATAATATCCAGATGGCAGCTAAGATAGATATAAACAAGAGTCTTTGCGCCTTGTTACATCTGTATATCCTTCTTTCTTTCAAGACTTTCCGCGACTGATAGTAAATAAATACCTACCTCTTCCACTTGTCCCAGAGCGCTACTGTAGAGTGCGAATCCCGTCTAGCACTCATCAGCTGTGCCTGCAGAGATGCAATCTTGTTGTGGAGCGCCGCAGTCTCCACCGTCGGCACCTTGTTGCCAGTCGTGCTTCTGTAAATGATGCAGCTTGATAGGTAATAGCATCCAAGCGTAGACATACATCAGATATTTTATATAGTGCAATAATAAATAATTCATCATTCAAGAAACTTAATCCCACTTCTCCGGGGATAAGGTACGGTGGAGATTGTGTGTTCAAACCCGCAAATGTTCCAAAGTTGCAGCTTTATTTGGAAACATCAGTCAGTGGCATCACAGTTTTTAGCACTGTTCTCGAATCGTTGAAAGAACTACTACTACGATTTCAGTGAACCTAAGTTTAAGAGATCAATTAACTTACATGCGGAACACCTGGTTCTTGAGATTCTGTGCATCAAGCCTCGCCCGCCTCTCCCTGGCCGCCAGCGCTTTGATCTGTCTGCGCAGTATTGAATTCTGTTTGTTAGTCAGTTGTTTCTCGCGACGCAACCGCTCTATCACCGGCTCTTGCCTGGAGTTCGGGCAAAAAACATAAAAAAGTTCAAATAAAATTGCTTCTTCTATAGTTTTGCTCCTGTGGATTTCAGAAAATCAAACTAACCAAAATGCATAACAAAATGAACACCTATATATCGAATCACCATAATTACTTGTAAATATTTACTTTTACGACTTATTTCACATTAAAGAAGAGCACATTATTCTCGCGGAATTTGAATTGCCAACTGGCGGGAGAACCAACTACATTCTTGATGGGGCTATTTAAGCTGGCATAGCAACAGTGCTAATGAGTTCCTATAATAAATTACCAGATGGTAGTTGAAGAGGTTGATATCCGCATCTCATCGGGCCCGTCCTGCAGGTCCACCGACGAGTCGTACTTGAGCTCGAGCCTCTCGGAGCCGGACCCTCGCGCCGACATCGCCTCACTGCCCTCCTCCACTTCCACGATCGCGGACAAGTCGAAGCTGGGGTCCGCTATCGAGATCATCGTCTGCATGCTCATTATTTGGGTCTGCAATAAAACAACTTGGTGATTGCATTGCAGGTCATATAAGAAGACAGATACAACACAACCCTGGAACTGCAACTAACAATATGCATTTCATGCGGTACGTGTGGATACTGTGGGAAGTCAAGGGTCAGCAACAGCAGAGTTTCTAGAGTTTTAGATGCAGTTGCTGATAAAGTTAATAATCTTAGACTAGATTATCAACTAAGATAAGGACTTCCTGTTAGACAAATTATCAAACATCAACAAGTAAATATTTGCTGCCAGAAAATTCAGGAATCATGTTGAATCCTACCTTTAACCCATGCACGACAGATTTTAAGTGCTCAATTTGCGCATCTTTATCCGCCAGCTGCTTCACGTAAGCAGTCTTCTGCTCCGTGAGACGTGTCCGCAATTCTTTGTGCTCCCTCTGAGTGTCGTTCAACTGCGACAGCCAGTGCTCGTTCTCTGCTTTGTATGAGTCCACCTAAGATAAAAATAGAAGCTTAACATTTAATTGATGTTAGAAAAGATTTCTTTAGGAAGATAGGATAAACTAAACAGAATTTTTACTTCAGCGACATTTCTTTCGTATCCAATAGCGTAAAACCACTTTAATATTATTTTATAAAAATACTAGTAGCAGGGTACTTACTTCCTGACTATGACGTTCTTCTAGTTGAGAGCTTAGCTGTTCCATTTTTGCTAAGCGTTCAATGGCCAGTTCCTTCCATCGATCCATTTCGCTTTGGTATGTTGTTCTGCAAACATTTAACACTTTTTATATTATCTACACTTTTCAACTTCTTTACCACATCTCAAAAAATAATAATTGCATAACTAACAGTTCCGCTTTGTCACCATCTAATTCACTCTGTAGCTTAAAACACTTGTCTTCTAGCTCGGATATCTTCGTGGTGTATTTGCTGATAGCTTCCTTCAGGGCCTCAGCATTAGCGGCGCTTGTCTCACTGGACTGTCTGAAATAATTTATAGTTTATTATAATAATTATCTAACGATCAACGCCATAGTACTAGGAATTTTATCTCTGCGTCATAGGTTCATGATTGATTGCTGTATCTACTTTGCTATAACGCCCATAGGTTATTATCTCACCCGATCTGACTGTTATTATTACGACATACCTGTCGAGTTGTGATTGAAGTTCTGCAATTTTAACTTGAAACTTATTTACTGACTGTGCGTACTCGTCTCTCTCTTTTGCAAATAATTCTTTATACTCCGCAACAATATCGTTCTTATCGTTTTCAAATTGCTTTAGTGCAGCCACAAGCGCCACATTATCTTTGCTATTGGCATCCTTTGTTCTGGACCTCTCTGCATCGTACATATTTTTGTAATCATCTATTTGATTTCTCAATACATCGACTGTTGCACGAAGGCTATCAATAGTTTTTTCCTTTTGATGTACAGTTTCGTTCAAAATTTGAACTTTATTGTCTAATTGATTTCTTTCTGAATTCAAAACATGAAGATCGTGACTGTGTTCATGCACCAGATTTGTTGCTTGCGTCAATTCTCTTTCTTTGGTATCAATATCCATTTCAAGATTTCTTATATAGTTTCGCAAGTTTATCTCCTCTCTATCTTCTTCGGTTTGTATAATTTTATATGTGTTTCTAGTCTCAGGTGTACTAGTTTGGACAAAAACGTTTACAACTTCAGGCGTGTAATTGTCCTTTGGCATACGCACAGGGGATCCTAATAAAATGTCTGTACTGGAGTCATGCCTATGTTTGCTCATATCGACATCATTTTTTGGCGGTTTCAATACTTGGGGCTTTGGCAGGGTAATGGTTCCACTTCCTAACGTAAAAAACAGAAAGATAAATTAAACGGAAAACATTTCTAGTATCCATTGTGACTTTAACAAAGATGTGAGCGGATACTTTTATTTACGTACATCCGCGATACAGGCTAAGCCTGGTGCGATTGCTAAAAATTCATTACTTTTAATAATCATGTGTAAAAATGTACCTAGCCTAAGCAAGATTTGAATGAATAAATAAATAACTAAAATTACTAAATTACTTACTTCTGTCATCAGATTCGTCATCAGACTGTATATCTTCGATTTCTAATTTTACATTATTTTCTCTATCTACCGAACTTCTTCTTTCGACGATATTATCAAGAGACTTTTCAAATCCTTGATTGGTAAGAACTAATGTTTTCTCTAAATAGTTACAGCGGCTCAAAATCTCCTCACGTGACTGCTTTAATATTTTTAACTTAGTTTTGCTGTGGTCTAGTTCTCGTGAATGTATTCCTTGCTGAAAAATTAAATACTCATTAAAAACTGATTTCTGTTTCTACTGTTAGTTGTACGCTGTTTTTGTTGTACTTACGATAACAATATTTTGTATTTTGTGTGGACAACTGTCATCCTCTTCTAAGCATTTATTTTTTGAAACATCTAATATCTGATCGAAGACGCTGTGCTTAGCCATCAAGTTACAGTGCAGGTCTTCGATTTCCTCCAACTTCTCATTGACTTCAAAGGTTTTCCGCGTAAGTTCTTCAACATTATTCATATAGTTCTCTAGGGAAGCAATTGGTAAACTTCCTTGATATTGTTGACGAAGAACTTGCATCACATCGTACATGTACCTAGAAATGCAAAATAAATCTCAGTTAAACATGTAGATATCTACGTACATCTACTTTCGTCATAAGTAATATCATGATATTTACCTAAACTTTGCTTCATATCTAAAAGCGTATACTTCAAATATCTTCTGTCGAGCTTTCAGCATCTCTTCAGCCTGAACTTTAAGTTGTTTCTCCTTGTTTAAACTCGTATTCAGTCTCTCTATCTTCTTGTAACTTTCCGTTGCTTGCAAGTGGGCTCCCAAAACTTCACCGCTAAGCCTAAATATAAAATAAAAACAATCATGTGTCTATGACTTCCGAAGTTATAGTTATCACATTAGATACCAATAATAAGCCAAAATTTTATTACCTGGCTACGATAGCTTTGTTATCTCCAACAGATTGCAGATCTAAAATTTGGTGTCTTAACATATTGATTTCCATATCATTGCTCATTTGTCTCTGCTGGCTATCTTGCAACTAAAACACAACGAAACTTTTATAATTTAAATAGTGCAAAGGTAGCATTATATAATTTGCTATACATACCTGTAGCAGAGCAATGTCCAATTGACTTTCAACATGCTGGCATTGCTCTTTCAGAATTTTGTTTTCTTCGGCCAATTTTTCAAGCTGATCTTTCATCAGATCAATATCTTCCTTTGTTGTTGATGCTAGTGTTTCATCTCTGTAAAGATATTTTTATATCAACTTTTCATAAACTTTGGTTTACTTTACCGGACGATACCTCAATAAAATATTATGAACCAATGTAATAAACTAATTACATACATTAACTTCGATTGCGCTTCATGTAACTTAACGACCTTTTCTTGTAAAGCTTCCATTTCTTTGGCTTTTTGATCTAACTCAGTACAAACTTGCTCAATTTGTTTGGAAAATATAGACTGTTCAATATTTGCCATTATTGATCTTAATTTATTATCTTCATTTACTGAAAAAATAATTACAGCTATAATTATTTGACTATGTTTTGCGGCTAATAGTTAATACTACCATTCAACTGAGCTTTACGATTACTTACGCTCGTTGTTCTTCAAAAATTTCTGAATTTTGCTTATAATTTCAATCTTATCCGATTCAAGACGTTTTAACAAATCTGTAGTCTCTGTCTCCTCTCTAACATTAGTTTCTACTAATTTACGATATTTTGTACTCATCTCGTTAAATGCTTCATTTTGTTTCCAAAATAAGTCTATAGGAATTGAACAACGCAGTTTATCAGTGAGGCTTGCAACAGCAAGTATTAATTTTTGTATTTCACTTTCATGTTCTGTAGCCATGATCATTGCATCTCTTTTTGTTTCTAGATACTCAGTCTTAATATTTTCATTTAACGTTCTTATATATTTGTATGATTCTTCCAAATATGAACATTTCCTTTGCAAGTAGCCTACATTGGGAATGCTAACAACACCAGGTGACATATCACTGAAATCGTCTTCTTCATTTTGTGAAATAAGCGCTTTTAAATGCTCGATTTCCGCTTTGTACTTCTCCTCCTGAATAGACCATTTATTTTGATCGTCAGCTGTTTGGACTGCTATAGAAGTCATTTTCTCTAACAGTGACTTGAACTTATTGTGGAAATAACTCAAGCCATTTTTTAACTGATTCTCATAAATTAAGTTTCCTTTATTTATTAAATCTTCAATAGAATCTTTGTCATTAAAATCTAAAGCTTTTTGTTCTTTCTCGGACATCCAGGTTCCAAATTCTCCTATTTCAGGAGTGTGTTCATAAGATTTTATTTCGGTTTGTTTGTTAGATTCAACTTCAAAATCATTCAGTTTCTGCTCTAGTACACGAGATTTTTCAGTTTCTTTGGAAAGTTTGTTCTTCACTTCAAATGTTTCTTTTCTAAAACAAACACAGAATACATTATAGTTATACCGTATTCATCAACATACATTAGTAAAATTAAATAGTAATAAAGAAGCTATCTACCTTGCATTATGAAGAGCAGTAAGCAAGGCATCTTTCCCACCCAATGCAGCTTTCAGTTCCATAACCGTGGTCATGTGAGGAGCAAACCAGCCAGCAGCGTGTCGAGCTTCCATCGAATGTAACACTGTCTCCAAACTTGGACATTCTAGTGCCAAAATTCCAGACGTAGTTTCACCTATAAATAAAATAGCTATGTTGTAATGTTGTTTTTCATAAAATAGTAAACAGAAAAAGAGAAACTAACTCACTGTTATCTTTCAAGAATTCCAAAATTTCTTGAAGACCTTTTCTGAGACCCTCATTTTCTTCTGCTATTGCTTTGATTTCATTTTCTAGCTTCTCATGGTCTACTTTGGATTTATTGTGAGCTCTTTTTGCTAAAACCCTAAAAAATTGTCAGTGTTATTCCTCCAAAAATTAACAAGTACACGCCAAGTTCATCGGTGAAAATCAGTAGGTACTTACGTAGACGCTTCTCCACCACCGTCGTTCGGCATAATATCCTCTTCACTATCAGATATCTGACTCTCGATGTCACATCCCATATCCAACAACTTTTTCGTGAATTTTTTTGTTCTAGATTTCAGCGTTCTATTTTCTAATTCCACCGAAATAAGCTTGTTTTCTAATCTTTTTAGATCTTTCGTTAATTGAAAATTATTATGTTCTATATCTCGACATTTTTTCAAGATTCCTCGTGGTGAAATTTTAGCGTTAGCGGGAATGTTCAGTTGTTGTCTAAAATGCAATAAGTTGTCTATTAATACACTACCAAAATTAAGTTACAAATACTATCGTTTGAATAATTACCGCATGGTTTCATTTTGAAGCTGCAAATCTTCAACAAGTTGACTTAAAGAATTTACTTCTTGAACCAAAGATTTAATTCCCACGTCTTTCATCTTTAGTTTTCTCTTCTTATTCTTTAGACCTTCAAGTAAAGTGTTGATGCCTTCATCTGATCTAAGCAACTGCAGTTGCGATGTTATTTCAGTGAGTTCTCTCTCTCTGATAGCAACCATCTCTTCTGCTGCTTGTAAATTTATTGTCAAACTCTTCACTTTTTTCTTCAGTCTATTAATTATTGCTCTTTCTTTCCCATCGTCACTTTCATTTTTAGCCTCAGAGGCAGAAAAATCTGGTGTATCTTCAAGGGGTGCTTCCTTTAATTGCTTAATCTCTGCTTTTAGAAGCTCTATGATATTGGCAGAGTTTACTATTTCATTTGAGGCTTCAGCAAGTTTGTCTTGTAATTCTTTTATTTTTTGTTCCTCAGCTAAATTTCTTTTGTCCTAAAACACAAATTATAAATAGGCTAAACATGTCTTATTTGTATTTACAAAAAACTGCATTTCACTTACTTTCTGGGAGGATTGTAGAGCTTGCGAAACGTCCTGTAGATCATTTTTCAATTTTGCGTTTTCATTGATCAACACTTCGATTTCAGCTTTTTTGGCACGTGCTAGGTTCTAGGAAAAATATTTTTCAGTAACAAATATTAAACAGCTGAGCAACTTGCGGTATGGCTATAGTTATTTGAATGAAAACGGGCAATATAGACCTACCTTCCAATGCTGAACTTTAGTTTTAACTTCTTCGTAAATGTTTTCTCTTGTTGATTCTTTCTCGAAAACTTCTTTTCTCAGAGATTCAATTTCAACGGACATGTTGGCTTTTAGTATTTCAGCTTTACCAAGAGACTCTGGAAATGAATTTATAAGATGTTAAAGTAGTATTTAGGGAGTTACACGTATATCACGGTGTAACTATGAATAATCTCAAAATTAATCCCTGTTACCTTTAAGACGATTATTTTCATTGCTGATATTAAATAATTGTTCAGTCATATTTTCAATAAGTCCTGTAGCTTCTGTGAGTTTATCTTTTAGCACAGCTACCTTTTCTTTGAACTTCGTGTTTTCTTCTTCCAAAACCTGAGCAACAATAGTTGGAGCAATAGTTATCGTTATTAAGTTTATAACCCTAAAAATATTCATGTATTTGTTGAAACATACTTTCACATCCCCAAGAAGTTTTCTAATGTGTCTGTTTTTCATCGCTAACTCATTTTCAAGTTCAGCCATAGCATTCATCTCAGAAAGGGCGTCACGACTGGATTCGCTGTCTCTATCTAAATTGTTTCTGTCTTCCTCTAGCTTGCCCTTGCGCCCTTCCAGTTCAGCTATGTCGGCGTACAGCTGTTCTAATATCTCCTTGTTTGCTTTGATTTCTTCTTCCTGGTGTGCTATTGTTTCTAATATGTCCTCACTACTTCTGGTGGGTGACTCTGGATTGGATATTACAAGTTTCAAATCATTAAGTCAATAAAAATACGTTAATAAAAAATTACAAAGAACTTACCCACGTAAGCGCTTGACTTTCCTTTGCCACTTTTTCGCTGAGCCGTCTCCAACTGCCCCATCAAATTATTTACCTAGAGCACAATTTTTCTGTTTTCAGATTTTTGAGTATATTATAATAATGCAATTCTCTCTCATTCAAAAGCTAAGATCACCATACCTATCACAGTCCAGCAAAAAAGAGTAAAAATTAAATAAAATGGAACTAAAAATATTTCATACTAAATTGTTGCCATTCATAGCCAGTGTTGCCATTTAATTTTGAAATTTCATACAAAGTGGCGCCCTCATTTTTTGTCTACTCTTTTTTGCTGCACTTTATGTATGTAGACAAAGTTTTATTAATTTAGAAAATATGTAGACAAAGTGCAGTACCTGTTCAGTTTTGAACTTCATGATGTCCTGTGCGAGTCGGAACAGCGCCTTGAGGTCGGAGAAGTTGAGCTCTATGTCATCCGCCTCCATCCATGAGAGCGCCTCGCACAGCCGCTCCTAAGAACAGTAACAGTTTGTTTGAAAAACTGATAGACTGTAGACTGTCGAGTCCCTACAATACACGACATTGTAATGTACAGCGTGACTGGCCGACAGAGGAATGTACGTGACATAGGTACCGCAGCGAGACACGCGCGTTGCAATCAAAACAATGTCTGTCGCTAACCAAACCCCTGTAAACCCCATTCGCTTCTTCTTCTTAGATAGTGCCACGGTGACAATATCATTCCATACAAAATTTGACGTTATCCAAAGGAATGTCATTTTCATCGCGGCATTATCTAAACGAGTGGACTTTGTCAACAATGTACGAAGGTGAAATGCATCAAATTCACGACATTACGTTTAGAGTCATCACGTGAGTAGTAGAGTGATGAAGCTCGATCGATAATTTTACATACTTTTGTAACTTAGTGTTTTTTTTTATTTAGAACATTATTCTTTAAGTCGTTCTATAGCTTACATAATAAATAACAGTTTATATTTTAAATTTAATTATTAATAGTAATTTCATACCTTACATAATTTGCACATAAACAGCATTATATTATATATTAACCTACTTAACTGTATTATCTTAACTACCTAAAATGAGTACTTAACTACTTTTGTTTTATGATAAGAGTCTATCAGATTATTTGTGTTTTTTGTTTTATGAGAGTCTATCGAATTGTTTGTGTTTTCTAATAAGAGCATACCTCCTTTACATAACATAAATTGTCTCGATCAGTGCAAAAGCACAAATGGGTACCACAGAATACCAGCGCTGTAATACCTACTACGTATTACATTACAGCATACTGCTGAGTGGTTTCCTTTTTCATTGTACAACTTCTAGTATTTAAGATTTAATTGTATAATAACTGGTATATATGGTAATATATGGTATGGTATAATAACTACCTTGTATATTTATGTGGCTAGTATGTTTTGTACATTGAAATAAACTTTTTCTATTCTATTCTATTCTATTCTATTCTATTCTTTATTGCGGCTTGGTCACTCGCTTTCTTCCAGGGGAGCACAACTCTAACCTAGCCCAACCTACTGTGTTGGATTTGGGTTAATTTTGCGTTAGGCTTGTAATTATTCGTCCGTGTCCCCGTTTCAAGATCATCCAACCGACATGTCGTACATTGTTCTGTTGTACAAATGTTGTCGGGCATCCTTGTGTTGTGCAATGAAGGTTCCCTCCCTATACTTTCCTCCTATACAAGTAGATATTGATTCCTTCAAGGGGGCTAACAAGTCAATGCACGAAGTTTTGTTTCAGAGCTTCAGATAGAGCAGCTGTATTTTTACCCTAACGTATATTCTACAAATTATTATTTAAAATCTATTAAAATGCTACCTTTTCCGCGCGCGACAACTCGCGCTGGGAGAAGCTGAGTATCTCGCGCCAGTCCGTCTCTACCATCGTCACGGTCTACTGTTATAACTTGCTTATCACTGAAAATCTTCTTCTTATAAGGATCAACTTTATTTCGACCAAAATAGACGTAGTATTCTAAAAAAGGAAATACCCAAGGCTGTCCACAACAATCAATGTGACGCGAAGAGAATGTTTGAAATTTCCGCGACGTGGTTGCTAAGCAACCGTGGTCGTGGTGTTGCCAAAAATTTATACCGGGAGTCCCGGGAGTAACAAAAAGGAGGTCAAGGTATCAAGGTACTCATGGAACTGAACAACTTTCCCCACGGAACATGGTCGAAATATGAAAAAAAAATTGGGCCTCCTATAGTTAATCAATCAGCTGTCGGCAATTTTGTTCAATTTCTATTTTCATATTTCGACACATGTGCCATGGGGAAAGTTGTTCACTTTCATGAGTTATACCTACTCCTTTTGTTACTTACTCCCTCTTAGATTATTGATAGTACTTATACCTGCTTTTATCAATAATCAAAACCTCCGAAAAAGTAATAAGCCCTTTTCCTTGTTGACAGGGTAGGCCGGCCTTCATCAGACTACTGAACTAATTGTTTAAATACTTACTCTTGAAGAGTTTTGATTTTTAAAGAATTGTCTAAAGTCTATATCTAGAGCTTAATTATGTTGTATTGTAGGTAACGGGTAGATGTAAAGCATAAATAAAAACTAATTTGTAAATAGAAAGATTATTTTATTAGGTGTGATGATTTTGAACAATAGCAGTTAATGTTACATCTTAAGTTGAGGTGTCAACAACAAAATAAAACATTTGTGCATTTAAACATAAATTAACAAAAGTAAATACAACAATAGGTTTTTGGGTTCAAAATATAAACTGGGCGACTACACAAATCTATACATAGGGCGAGACACAAGTATACTTTGGTATAACAGACATTCAGACAGATCCTACACATCTTTCAGACATTTAAACATGGTATAGATACAAATATAGTTGTATAAGGCTGTATAAAACATGTATTACATATACAGTACATAGTTATACTACTGTAATGAAAGAAATTTCAGTTCCATTGATCAGTTATGTAGATTTTTCAAATCTGGTTGACTAGACATTCAAAACACTTTCTAACATTGAAATAATTTATATTTTACTAAATGTACTATTTCTGAACGCGAGTAGGATTCGTTAGTTTTGACATAAATTCTAAGTTAACATTTCGTTACCATTTTGATTTTGTTAATTATTATCAGAATATTTTAAGTTTTTAGTAGATATGTAATTTGAATCATTAGAAAATTGTAACGCTTATGTTGGTAGTATGTATTTATATGTTCCATCATGTTTCCATCTTGATTTTACAATTTATTACCTATCTAAAATATATAACGTAGTTCAAACTTACCTAATTTGCAAACGATTCAAATCGTACTCGCGTTAGTTTTAGATGATTATACTTTCATTCGATCACTGTCGCGTCCTTCAGACTATTTATATCCATATACCTAATAAAATGAAGCATTTATACTACAGTATTGTCAACGTTGCCAAATAATTACTCGCCCTATACATGCCTATACACACAACGGTACAGTAGACAGCAGCAAGAGTACCCGCGGTACAATCCACCGCACTTACACCAATACCACAGAGAAGTTTTTTTTTCATTGAGATTTAAGGTTACTATACGGCCGATCGAACAGGCCATAGACAGTTGTCTAAATCATGTGGTCTATGTTTGTTAACATGTCTTCTTGTACCGGGTTTTTGCTGTCAAATATGGCCTATTCATGCAGCCGTACTTTAGGTAGGTGGTAGGTACATGTGGTTGAGCGTACGTACGGTGTACAAACATCTATGATACGCCGGTAACTAACATTTGGTAAATGGTAAATTCTGTAGAACTAATAGAAACCCGATCGAGCCAAATTCACAAAATGTCTAAACTTTGAATTTTCATAACTATTGGTAATTTTCAAAGTTTGACTTTTGCCGATATGTATTGTTATGTGATTGCGACTGTCGCTTGTTAGTCGGTTAGTATCCTCGTGCGGCGTCACTCTTTTAAAATCTCACTTTTAAAAGGTGAGCTCCATCCATCTACATTTTTAAATAAATAACTATTCTAAACAATTTTACATGTATATAAGTATTTTTATTTTTTTTATACAATTATACAACAACGTAATTATCCAATAAACATACTCTTTGGGACGCTTAAAACAACTTTGGGTAAAATAAAGTGGACTTTGTGTTTGTTAGCGGGATTCGCCGGGAGCGTTCCCTGTGAACGTGAATGTGATCTCACACTGAACGAGCTATCTCCTACTGTTAATGTCCATGACAACGGGGTTAAAAATGTTAATTTTACTTTGGTAATGAACTTTACAAAGTCGGGGATTATAGATTCTAAAAGTCACGAAGGTCTTAATATAATAAAGGTTACAAAGTTTTAAAAACGTTTTACAAAAAGTCATGGTATAATTTGGTATGTTCGTTTACTCTATGTCACAAATAGGCCTTTGATTAGTAGCGTTACTCATACATCTCCATATACATTTTACTATTCACTATAATATTTGTCGCGTCATTCCTAACGCCATCAACGAATATCGTCACGTTTCAGTTCGATCGCCGCGGATTAGCACCTGCGACGCATCTGGCGACCACTAGTTGTCTCGCTCGCTCTCGCGCGCCGCGCTATCTGGCATCCTGCTTTACCGGCGGCGGCGGCGCGTGGCCGCGCGCAGTAGCACTTGCGACGCAACTGGCAACCACTGGTTGTCTCGCTCGCACTTACACACTGCGCTATTTGCCTCTCGCTCTACCGGCGGCGGCGGCGCGTGGCCGCGCGCAGGCGCCGCAGCAGCGACCACTCGCGCTATCAGATGCGCTCCACGTAGTTACCTGAAATATTATGAAGAAATACTTTATCATTCAAGAAAGTGAGAGTAGACAATGCTGAACCGTATAACCGTACATCAAATAGGTATGTTCTCGTAAAACAGTAGTTTCTAAGATGACAGTGAAAGAGACAAAAGGTTATATTAAGTTGGTTGTCAGCCAGAGCTTTCCACAAATAAGACCACTTCGCTACATGATCATAGAATGAGTGTTCAAAGACTGAATCCGGAAGAACTCTAACGTGCCTTCTGAAGCTCGGAAACGTTTATCTTGTGCTGAAACGACCGGTGCGACGACCCCACGTACCACCCGTCGTCGCACTGCTCTAACACGTATACGGTGTCTCGCTCGCACACTGTTGCTGTCTCGCTCTTACCCGGGAAGGTGCCGAAGCGGCCGGTGCGCTGGGACGACCCCACGTACCACCCGTCGTCGCACTGCTCTAACACGTATACGGTGTCTCGCTCGCACACTGTTGCTGTCTCGCTCTTACCCGGGAAGGTGCCGAAGCGGCCGGTGCGCTGGGACGACCCCACGTACCACCCGTCGTCGCACTGCTCTAACACGTATACGGTGTCTCGCTCGCACACTGTTGCTGTCTCGCTCTTACCCGGAAGGTGCCGAAGCGGCCGGTGCGCTGGGACGAGCCCACGTACCACCCGTCGTCGCACTGCTCTAACACGTATACGGTGTCTCGCTCGCACACTGTTGCTGTCTCGCTCTTACCCGGGAAGGTGCCGAAGCGGCCGGTGCGCTGGGACGAGCCCACGTACCACCCGTCGTCGCACTGCTCTAACACGTATACGGTGTCTCCCTCGCACACTGTTGCTGTCTCGCTCTTACCCGGAAGGTGCCGAAGCGGCCGGTGCGCTGGGACGAGCCCACGTACCACCCGTCGTCGCACTGCTCTAACACGTATACGGTGTCTCCCTAGCACACTGTTGGTGTCTCGCTCTTACGCGGGAGGGTGCCGAAGCGGCCGGTGCGCTGGGACGAGCCCACGTACCACCCGTCGTCGCACTGCTCTAACACGTATACGGTGTCTCCCTCGCACACTGTTGCTGTCTCGCTCTTACCCGGGAAGGTGCCGAAGCGGCCGGTGCGCTGGGACGAGCCCACGTACCACCCGTCGTCGCACTGCTCTAACACGTATACGGTGTCTCCTCGCACACTGTTGCTGTCTCGCTCTTACCCGGAAGGTGCCGAAGCGGCCGGTGCGCTGGGACGAGCCCACGTACCACCCGTCGTCGCACTGCTCTAACACGTATACGGTGTCTCCCTCGCACACTGTTGCTGTCTCGCTCTTACCCGGGAAGGTGCCGAAGCGGCCGGTGCGCTGGGACGAGCCCACGTACCACCCGTCGTCGCACTGCTCTAACACGTATACGGTGTCTCCCTCGCACACTGTTGCTGTCTCGCTCTTACCCGGGAAGGTGCCGAAGCGGCCGGTGCGCTGGGACGAGCCCACGTACCACCCGTCGTCGCACTGCTCTAACACGTATACGGTGTCTCCTCGCACACTGTTGCTGTCTCGCTCTTACCCGGGAAGGTGCCGAAGCGGCCGGTGCGCTGGGACGAGCCCACGTACCAACCATCGTCGCACTGCTCTAACACGTATACGGTGTCTCCCTCGCACACTGTTGCTGTCTCGCTCTTACCCGGGAAGGTGCCGAAGCGGCCGGTGCGCTGGGACGAGCCCACGTACCACCCGTCGTCGCACTGCTCTAACACGTATACGGTGTCTCCCTCGCACACTGTTGCTGTCTCGCTCTTACCCGGGAAGGTGCCGAAGCGGCCGGTGCGCTGGGACGAGCCCACGTACCACCCGTCGTCGCACTGCTCTAACACGTATACGGTGTCTCCCTCGCACACTGTTGCTGTCTCGCTCTTACCCGGGAAGGTGCCGAAGCGGCCGGTGCGCTGGGACGAGCCCACGTACCACCCGTCGTCGCACTGCTCTAACACGTATACGGTGTC
Source organism: Phthorimaea operculella (assembly GCA_024500475.1). Taxonomy (NCBI): domain Eukaryota; kingdom Metazoa; phylum Arthropoda; class Insecta; order Lepidoptera; family Gelechiidae; genus Phthorimaea; species Phthorimaea operculella. The sequence continues at coordinate 17,578 of JANFCV010000327.1, forward strand.
TCGCTCGCACACTGTTGCTGTCTCGCTCTTACCCGGAAGGTGCCGAAGCGGCCGGTGCGCTGGGACGAGCCCACGTACCACCCGTCGTCGCACTGCTCTAACACGTATACGGTGTCTCCCTCGCACACTGTTGCTGTCTCGCTCTTACCCGTGAAGGTGCCGAAGCGGCCGGTGCGCTGGGACGAGCCCACGTACCACCCGTCGTCGCACTGCTCTAACACGTATACGGTGTCTCGCTCGCACACTGTTGCCGTCTCGCTCTTACCCGGGAAGGTGCCGAAGCGGCCGGTGCGCTGGGACGAGCCCACGTACCACCCGTCGTCGCACTGCTCTAACACGTATACGGTGTCTCGCTCGCACACTGTTGCCGTCTCGCTCTTACCCGGAAGGTGCCGAAGCGGCCGGTGCGCTGGGACGAGCCCACGTACCACCCGTCGTCGCACTGCTCTAACACGTATACGGTGTCTCGCTCGCACACTGTTGCCGTCTCGCTCTTACCCGGGAAGGTGCCGAAGCGGCCGGTGCGCTGGGACGAGCCCACGTACCACCCGTCGTCGCACTGCTCTAACACGTATACGGTGTCTCGCTCGCACACTGTTGCCGTCTCGCTCTTACCCGGGAAGGTGCCGAAGCGGCCGGTGCGCTGGGACGAGCCCACGTACCACCCGTCGTCGCACTGCTCTAACACGTATACGGTGTCTCGCTCGCACACTGTTGCCGTCTCGCTCTTACCCGGGAAGGTGCCGAAGCGGCCGGTGCGCTGGGACGAGCCCACGTACCACCCGTCGTCGCACTGCTCTAACACGTATACGGTGTCTCGCTCGCACACTGTTGCCGTCTCGCTCTTACCCGGAAGGTGCCGAAGCGGCCGGTGCGCTGGGACGACCCCACGTACCACCCGTCGTCGCACTGCTCTAACACGTATACGGTGTCTCGCTCGCACACTGTTGCCGTCTCGCTCTTACCCGGGAAGGTGCCGAAGCGGCCGGTGCGCTGGGACGAGCCCACGTACCACCCGTCGTCGCACTGCTCTAACACGTATACGGTGTCTCGCTCGCACACTGTTGCTGTCTCGCTCTTACCCGGGAAGGTGCCGAAGCGGCCGGTGCGCTGGGACGACCCCACGTACCACCCGTCGTCGCACTGCTCTAACACGTATACGGTGTCTCGCTCGCACACTGTTGCCGTCTCGCTCTTACCCGGGAAGGTGCCGAAGCGGCCGGTGCGCTGGGACGAGCCCACGTACCACCCGTCGTCGCACTGCTCTAACACGTATACGGTGTCTCGCTCGCACACTGTTGCTGTCTCGCTCTTACCCGGAAGGTGCCGAAGCGGCCGGTGCGCTGGGACGACCCCACGTACCACCCGTCGTCGCACTGCTCTAACACGTATACGGTGTCTCGCTCGCACACTGTTGCTGTCTCGCTCTTACCCGGAAGTTTCCGAAGAGGCCGGTGCGCTGGGACGACCCCACGTACCACCCGTCGTCGCACTGCTCTAACACGTATACGGTGTCTCGCTCGCACACTGTTGCTGTCTCGCTCTTACCCGGAAGGTGCCGAAGCGGCCGGTGCGCTGGGACGAGCCCACGTACCACCCGTCGTCGCACTGCTCTAACACGTATACGGTGTCTCGCTCGCACACTGTTGCTGTCTCGCTCTTACCCGGAAGGTGCCGAAGCGGCCGGTGCGCTGGGACGACCCCACGTACCACCCGTCGTCGCACTGCTCTAACACGTATACGGTGTCTCGCTCGCACACTGTTGCTGTCTCGCTCTTACCCGGGAAGGTGCCGAAGCGGCCGGTGCGCTGGGACGAGCCCACGTACCACCCGTCGTCGCACTGCTCTAACACGTATACGGTGTCTCGCTCGCACACTGTTGCTGTCTCGCTCTTACCCGGGAAGGTGCCGAAGCGGCCGGTGCGCTGGGACGAGCCCACGTACCACCCGTCGTCGCACTGCTCTAACACGTATACGGTGTCTCCCTCGCACACTGTTGCTGTCTCGCTCTTACCCGGGAAGGTGCCGAAGCGGCCGGTGCGCTGGGACGAGCCCACGTACCACCCGTCGTCGCACTGCTCTAACACGTATACGGTGTCTCCTCGCACACTGTTGCTGTCTCGCTCTTACCCGGAAGGTGCCGAAGCGGCCGGTGCGCTGGGACGAGCCCACGTACCACCCGTCGTCGCACTGCTCTAACACGTATACGGTGTCTCCTCGCACACTGTTGCTGTCTCGCTCTTACCCGGAAGGTGCCGAAGCGGCCGGTGCGCTGGGACGAGCCCACGTACCACCCGTCGTCGCACTGCTCTAACACGTATACGGTGTCTCCTCGCACACTGTTGCTGTCTCGCTCTTACCCGGAAGGTGCCGAAGCGGCCGGTGCGCTGGGACGAGCCCACGTACCACCCGTCGTCGCACTGCTCTAACACGTATACGGTGTCTCGCTCGCACACTGTTGCTGTCTCGCTCTTACCCGGGAAGGTGCCGAAGCGGCCGGTGCGCTGGGACGACCCCACGTACCACCCGTCGTCGCACTGCTCTAACACGTATACGGTGTCTCCCTCGCACACTGTTGCTGTCTCGCTCTTACCCGGGAAGGTGCCGAAGCGGCCGGTGCGCTGGGACGAGCCCACGTACCACCCGTCGTCGCACTGCTCTAACACGTATACGGTGTCTCCCTCGCACAGCTCGAGCTCGTCCGGGTTCTGCGGACGGTATTTGTACATCGCGCGGTAGCTGGAATTTAAAAATCAGGTAAGGTTATCAACTGTCTTAATATTATGGAATCGACAAACTCGTCGAGATTTGATGAACTTAACCAAAATTCAGATTGTCTCTTACTATTTAGTATTTAATTAATCAATGGTTCTTAGGGTTTCGTAGTCTACTAGAAACCCTTATGATTTCGTCAAGTCTGTCTGTCTGTCTGTATGTATGCTGCGCCCTCATATTGCATGTCAGTTTTGGAGCTATCTACATCAAATTTAGTGTGAAGATAGATCGTGATGACCTAAATTTTGAGAAAAAAAAAATGTAAAATGTTTTTTTGACCTCCTCCCATACAAGTGAAAGGGGGGCAAATAAAATTTACTTATCAACGCTGAAAAACCTTATATTTAAGTGTTGACTACGAAACGTGTCTGGCACGTCTGGCACGCTCGCTATTTGTGGGCGTGTCTGGCACGCTCTTGACCGGTTTTTTTCTAATCTGCTTGTTATGATGTCCATGTCAATTGCTACCCTGTGTGTGGTTTCTACATACTGTTTCAATTCAGCTCTTCATACTCTCACCAGATTTAAAAACAAAGATTATTGTAATAACCGTATCAGTCTTCTTAATAATCAATCAAAATGCTAAATGATGAATGAGTTCCATAAGGGTCACTTCTATGCCCCGTTGTTTACAATACTTTTTTTAAATAAGGTAGGCCCGCATTTGTCTGCTATCTTATCTGTTGGTATGTGATTATGCAGGCCATGTTGGAGCATACTTGCCTAGGTAGTGCCTATTCACTCTTGCTTTGAAAGGGCCCAAGTTATTATGTTCCGGAAACAGATCCAGAATTCCACTCCTTAGCCGTTGGCATGATGAAAGTTGAAGCAAATCGCTTCGTGCGAAAAAGAGGTACATTAACGACATAAGGGTGTAATCCCAGTCGGCGACGCAAGCCCCGGAAACGGAAAGGGGATGGGGGGGTACTTACAGAACAGCCTCAGCGTTGGTGTCCACGTAGAGTGGCTCGCTGTTGTTGAGGTCAACCCCCGGAGTGGTTGGTGTAAGGGTCACTGCTATGCCCCGTTGTTTACTTACGGAACAGCCTCAGCGTTGGTATCTACGTAGAGTGGCTCGCTGTTGTTGAGGTCGACCCCCGGAGTGGTTGGTGTAAGGGTCACTGCTATGCCCCGTTGTTTACTTACGGAACAGCCTCAGCGTTGGTATCTACGTAGAGTGGCTCGCTGTTGTTGAGGTCGACCCCCGGAGTGGTTGGTGTAAGGGTCACTGCTATGCCCCGTTGTTTACTTACGGAACAGCCTCAGCGTTGGTATCTACGTAGAGTGGCTCGCTGTTGTTGAGGTCGACCCCCGGAGTGGTTGGTGTAAGGGTCACTGCTATGCCCCGTTGTTTACTTACGGAACAGCCTCAGCGTTGGTATCTACGTAGAGTGGCTCGCTGTTGTTGAGGTCGACCCCCGGAGTGGTTGGTGTAAGGGTCACTGCTATGCCCCGTTGTTTACTTACGGAACAGCCTCAGCGTTGGTGTCTACGTAGAGTGGCTCGCTGTTGTTGAGGTCGACCCCCGGAGTGGTTGGTGGTCCGTAGCCGCGCTCTGAGGGGGTGAGCAGCGCCTGAGCGGGCTTCGCGGTGTAGCCTGCAGAAAGACATGTCATTTTATATCTTTTATAAAAAATACTTATACCTAGGTAGAGTGTGTTATTAAAACTGGTGAATCTAAGCATCTATACGAACATCGTTTGCCTGGGCAGGTTTTTCTATTAGGCTTTTCTATTGAATAGCTGACCTTTTTGTGATTTCTCAAATGGCCCCACAGTAAAAGATGTTTGTGTAGATGCCTAAAATCAACATTTTGAATAAATGTCCGCTTGTCGGTAACACACTGTATAACTGGACTTATTTGGAACATCCTGCAGCAGATTAGGGATGTTTTTTAATCGGTTCTATAAGAGCATGTAACACAGAAAGTAATAAACATAAATGTGGATGGACGCAGAAGAAGAGGAAGGCTTAAAAAAGTTGGCATGGATTGTATAAAAGACGATATAAAATATAAAGGCGTAAGTGTGGATTTGACTGCTGATAGAGATGAATGGAAGAAAAAGACATGTTGCACCGACCCCAGATAAATTGGGATAAGGCCAAGAAGATGATGATGATATTCCGACCAAAATGTTACCTGTGAGCGGCTGCGTGGGCTGCGGCGCGTTAGACAAGGCTGGGTTGTTGGGCGTGGGCATGTAGCTGTGTGCGCCCATGCTTCTTTTGGCTGAACCGTTCATGAGTCCATGCGCTGCTGGCGACGCTACCGGTTTTAATGTGTTCTGGATTTGCTCCGGCTCTGGAAATAGACAAAAGACATGTTTAAGCCTATAATATTTGAATCTGATGGTGATCGTCTTGCCCCAATTTTCCACCTCTAGTGATTGCTATTTGCCTAAAAATGAAATCAATTAAAGTTAAAAATAATTACTGTCTAGCTTTTATGTTGATTTGGGTGAGAGCAAAGTAAGAACTTTTGGGATCTATCAATCGGCCAAGCACGATTATATTTACTGTATCTACTCTACAGTTCTACCAGTAAGACTTCATCAAACAAAATAATCGTATTTCAACACGAGCGAAAGATCTTATGCGAAATAATGCCAAGGCGAGTTCAAATTTCTGCTCACCGGGTTTGGTGGTGGAGGGTTCCTGCAGCACGGTGACGTAGCTGTCGGGGAATATCCCCGTCCTGCTCTCTTTTCTCCCTTCCCACCAGTTGTGGTCGATCCTCCTGGTCAACGTGACCATACCACGTGACCAACATGACCAAAGCCATAGGCAAGCAAATACTCAGTCACATACCCGGTTTGGTGGTGGATGGTTCCTGCAGGACGATGACGTAGCTGTCGGGGAATATCCCCGTCCTGCTCTCTTTTCTCCCCTCCCACCAGTTGTGGTCGATTCTCCTGGTGAGAGTCACCAGCTTGCCCTTCTTCAGCGGCAGCTCGAGGCTGGTCTGCTCACTTGTGCAAATACTTAGTCTTAGCATACCTGGTTTGCTGGTAGAGGGCTCCTGCAGCATGGTGACGTAGCTGTCGGGGAATATCCCCGTCCTGCTCTCCCTCCGCCCCTCCCACCAGTTGTGGTCGATTCTCCTGGTGAGCGTGACCAGCTCGCCCTTCTTCAGCGGCAGCTCGAGGCTGGTCTGCTCACTTGTGCAAATACTTAGTCACATACCCGGTTTGGTGGTGGATGGTTCCTGCAGCACGGTGACGTAGCTGTCGGGGAATATCCCCGTCCTGCTCTCTTTTCTCCCCTCCCACCAGTTATGATCTATTCTCCTGGTGAGAGTCACCAGCTCGCCCTTCTTCAGCGGCAGCTCGAGGCTGGTCTGCTCACTTGTGCTAATACTTAGTCACATACCTGGTTTGCTGGTGGAAGGCTCCTGCAGCACGGTGACGTAGCTGTCGGGGAATATCCCCGTCCTGCTCTCTTTTCTCCCCTCCCACCAGTTGTGGTCGATTCTCCTGGTGAGCGTGACCAGCTCGCCCTTCTTCAGCGGCAACTCGAGGCTGGTCTGCGCACTTGTGCAAATACTTAGTCCCATACCTGGTTTGGTGGTGGAGGGCTCCTGCAGCACGGTGACGTAGCTGTCGGGGAAGATCCCCGTCCTGCTCTCCCTCCGCCCCTCCCACCAGTTGTGGTCGATTCTCCTGGTGAGAGTCACCAGCTCGCCCTTCTTCAGCGGCAGCTCGAGGCTGGTCTGCGCCGTGAAGTCGAACTTGGCGCGCGCGCGACCCTCCACTACCGACGGCTTGCGGGGAGACGACGCCACGTCACCTTTCAGAATCTGGGAAATTGTAAGATGATATATGGTTTAGTCTGTAAATAGAACAAGACATAGCCAGTCAAGAAAAACGACTTGGAGAGATGTGATGGATGAATGATGTTTCGTACATACAAGGTGTAAGGAACGGTGTAACGAAAACTTTGAAAGCGTGCTCAGACCATGAAACTGATCGAATTTCCCCATGGAACATATGGTGGAAAACTTAAAAAAAATTTGGCCGCCTATACAAAATTCACGATCAGCTGACTGACTTTGTATGGAAAGTCATTTTTTTTTCATTTACCACCATAAGTTCAGTTTTATGATATGAATTGAGCACGTCTGCAAAGTTTTTGTTACACCGTCCCTTATACCCCGTATACCTTAAGTTTCATTAATTGACCCGACTCTTTTGGCATCAATGAGCATCCAGCTACAATACAAATGAAAGTAGGTACACGCAAAATATTTATGTTTTAACAAACGCAAAGATCCTTTGTCATGTAAAAAAGTTTCGTTTGGTAAAAGGAAAGTTTTTCTACGAGTATCCTGTAATTTAAACACTTTGTTACAAAACAAGGGTTAAGAAACTTTCCAAATCTGAAAATAGTCTGCCATTTTGAAAATTTGCCATCCTAGATCTTAGCTCTAAGGCCTTCAGACCAGAGCTTCTGAAGACATACAGACAGACTCACCTCCACATAGTTGTATGGGAACAGTCCATGCCTGCCGTGAAGCTCTCCTTCATACCAGTTGGCGTCGATCTGTCTTCTGACGTTGATCAGGTCTCCTTTCCTAAAGCTGAGCTCCCTATTGGTCTGTCCGTTGAAGGCGTATAGTGCCCGCGCCACGACGCGGTCCGCCTCGTCGTAGCGGTTCAGCGGGAGGATGGACTTCTCTTTCGGCAGGAAGTTGTCTTGGTGGCGCCGGCTTTGCATGTCTTGCAGCTCCTGGAGTTGGAAAGATAATGGTTGATTGCGGGTTGTGCAAGAGTTCGCTACATATTTACAAAGCAGTAGTAAAAGACAAAAAAAACATTAGACTGTGATATCAAAACCGAATAATTTTTACGAATGAAAACAGACAAGAATTTCATTCACAGAAATATTTCGGTGTCAACTTGTGTGAAAGATTTTTGCTCAACCAAACACGTGTCGTCGGAAGAGACAAATATCAAACATAATTTACATTTGACAAAAAATATAAAAAACATCTTCTATACTTATTTTATTATCTTCGAATAGCCGAGAAAACCATGCAAAGCCAATGAAAGTTAAAAATTTAAAATTAAGATGAATCTTTCTTAGAGCGGCAAAAACACCTATAATCGCTGTTTATTATGGATGTGTTTGTGAATAGGTGGAAATAGCGTTAAAAAGAGGGGTGATGTTCACTTCCACACGTCACAAGTCACCTTCATGGACGCGTCAAACGCTTCTATGTCGTGGGGGCTGATATCATTCTCCTGGAAAAACGTGCACTCCGTGAGTAGGAGAAATGTAGGGCGAGTCGGGAATTGGGACCTGTTTCCTAATATTACATTCTGTGAGAGGAAAATTTAGTTCAATGCATACGGGGAAGTTTTATGGTAGGCGAATACAGTATCTAGTAGTTTTTCATAACGGAATACATATTTTAGCAATTTTCAGCATAAATTTTTTTGGAAAACTTGCCAAATTTACCACCATAGGCACGGTTTGAACCTGCGACTTTACATCTTACTTATCTAAATTGAGCTGCCAATACAGATGGCGAAAGCCACAAGTTCAAAATACTGCCTGCAGTGAAAACGAAATCAATAATATTTTAGGTAAAGGTAAGGATATTCCTGCAAAAAAAATTGCATAGCAGCACAATTAAAATAAAAATTTAAATAACACACATAGTAAAACCACAACGTACCATAACAAAAACAACCGGTATCACAGGCGCATAAAAACACGTCACAGTTTCTAATTTCCACCGCCTATCAAAAACAGTCCGCACTCACGTGGTAGGTACCTACCACACCATAGTTAGCACATAACCACAGAACACCCGATAGTTTATAGTACTACAGGTGCTACATAGCACAACGCACGTTCGCGCTCGCACCCAACCACATCTGTTATGATATGGTGCTACACGTCCTAGCTTCCTAGCACACCGGCAAAACACCGACACCAACCACTTTCCCCTGAATGCATAATACTAGGCTCTATTGCCTTCCGCGTAGAGCGACATTTCCATATTCTCATAGAATAAAGGCTTGTTTTTGTCAGCGATATCGCACCGGTCATTTTGGTCAACGGATTTTAGAGCGACAAGGTCGTTTGATTTTTTGCCGTAAGGTATTTGATAGCGTTGAGTAATGCCTTTGTAATGTTGTGAATAATCTACGCAATTTATTTAAATAGATGGATGAGTAATTTTTAACTGATAAGATAAGCGATGCCGTCTTTTCTTGTTTATTCAGGACAGTAACAACGCATTTCTTACTGCTAATTGGAGTACCTAACGGTACTGAAATATTTTTGCAGTGAGTTGTACCTAAGATATTCTCTCTCCGGAACTCAACAGTTTGTGGGTTAATTATTACTATCACTGTTGTAACTTTATGCATGACAGCATCCACAGAATAACTGACCGCGTTGTAAAACTCATTCAGACAGACCGTTACTACGTTTCTAGTTATTATGTTTAAATACTTCCCTACGGACTAACATTTTGGAGAAATGCCGACGTTTCCCTAGTTCTGATCGGTGACTGCCACATATTTTATTCGTTGTACAAAAACTTAATAATGCAAATAGTAACAAGACAGGTGCTCACTCACTTAATTATGTAGGTAAACGTATAATTTACGACACTTTATCATGCGAATCGGATCACCTAATAAAGATGCAACAATGTTTCTCATTTTTTTGCATTTCTGTTTGAAAATAATGTTTATCAGATAATTGTGTAATTGACGCCTGTCCAATCCAATAATCTTAACTTTTCATCGACTCTACAATTAGCGTCAGATACAGTGTATACCAATATCAATAACCGCTTAGCACAAGTAAAAGTGACGTTACGTGTATGGTGATGAGATGAGGACAAGAAAAGCGGGTTTTCTCCAAGGGCTATAACCGCACGTAACCAATGGTGGTTATGGCGGGTTATTGAAACTTGCGTTGCGAGAGAAAACGCGGGAAACTCGGCTCGAATTAGCATGTCTGCACATCCGCTCGTGTCACGCGCCGCATAATTTTCTCCGGAACGCAACGCAACTGCGTACTAAGAAATGCTAGAATTCACTTAAATCTAATTTACGACTGGCACTATGGAGTGTATTTCTAGAAACTTTGCTTGGCGATTTTATGTCAGCAATCGGCTAACACGAAAATCTGAATTCAGACGTATAAACTGCTGCTAAAATTGCTCCGAAATTGATTAGAGATTAGAGACCAATATACCTATCCCAGAAGTGCCTAGATTTTTAATTGCATTGTCGCGCAGTTACATTACGCAGTTCTCCCAAAACGTACCTAACGTAGTACGTTTTTAATGACCTTTTTACAACGAAAGGGTTTCACTTTCATCGCATATCAACCGGAACGGTCTGATGACATCACCTGCGTTTCCTAATAACCCGTGTCGGATTCATTTCGCTTCCTCGCTACACCGTAGTACCAAAACGGCTATTACACTACCCTGCCGACAGGGCCCGATTCAGCGTGCATTGCTGGCTAGCATATGGGCGTCATCCATCACAATACCCTCAAATTCTCTCTCTCTTCGTGTGGGGCACCGAGTTGTTCAGCGACCCGATGAACCCTGGTGTCAGAGTTTTTCAACCGCCTGCTACAAGTAGCAGGCCTCTGACATGATTGTGTAACGGCCGCCATCATAGACAGCAACCAGGACCGATGGCTTAACGTGCCCATCCGAAGCACGGAACCATCTTACTTTTCGGACAATCAGGTGGTTCAGCCTGCAATGTCTTAACCAGACTGGGTACAAATTCACAAGGTGATAAATACCTATCAACTTTGTGCGTGACCCCACTGGGAAATGAACCCGGAACCTTCTGCGTGGCAGGCAGTCATACTAACCACTGCGCCACATCGGCTGTCGACCCTCAAAACGACAAGTAATGTAAATCGAATCAGCAAGCAGTGCTGCAGGGTAAATGTAATAGCCACTTTAGCTAGCTACGGTAGCGAGCGACACTGTTTCGTGATCTGGGTTACTATAATGACGGCTACTACAATACGATGCGCATTACGACGATAGATACTGCACGACAACAAAACGCGCGCCACGCACGACAAACGCATCTGACCAATGTGAATGATGTTGCGTGAATAAAACAAACATATATATACCGGGTCTTTACTGAAAAACCTGCAAAAATGCTGACTAACAATACTAGACAGAAGAGCTCTAGCGATGCGAATGTTTCAGTAAGGAACACTATTGGGTAATACAATTTTATGGTTAGTTTTGTGTCATTGACCCTTTCATGAGTGTATAACGAATTAACATCTATAACACAACACTTAATTTTCATTAGTATCAAGCTATTGAACTCATTACTGTCTTCGTTTCGTTTAGCACAAGATCTATGTAACATAGGAATTAGCAAGTGATTTTATCATAGTGGTGGGTTTTTATGAAAGCCCCGGTATAATGAGAAACACGAGTTGACCACGAAACAATGTGGCGGTAACTGTACTACTGTAGTGAAACCGCAACGAGATGATAGATGGCAGCGATTCTAACGAACATGTCCTTTGAAAGACAAAGAGCGCGACGTTTGATCATCATCTGCCTGCCCTTATCCCAAATCGGTTGGAGTCGGAGCAACATGTTTTGTTAGAGTACAAATTCATGTAGCAAAAGGATTTCCAGCCACCATGCGGTCGACTATAGTCGATAGATATTCAGCCGAGGTCTAAAACTCTACGTCGCCTTCTACGAAAGACTCTGAGTGGACTTGGGGTGGCAGTATCCTTAGCCGCTACCACACGGCACAGTATATTTATAATTTCTCAAAGTGTGCACAGTCTCTCCATGACCTGATTGATACCTCCGTCAACATTCCATCTCCGGTGCACGAGACGCCGGTTGGAATTCCATCCTTATATCGAAGACATCCCGCAAATTCGCACAAAGCGTTCGCTTCTAGAGGTACATTTCTAATGCGAACTGCAAAAGAGTGGAACTCCCTGCATGTGAGAATCGTCACAAAGCCGCACGCGCGCCGGCGCCGGCGCAGCACGCGTCAGTCATTACACCGACTCTTTTTGTTCCTCTCCGTCTCCGCTGTTTCTCATTTAAACTTTCCTTGCGGCGCGTCGCGGCTACTGCTTTCTTATGCACCTACCTACCGTTGTGCAATATGGCTCAAGCGGTTTCAGTTTTCATTTAATCACCACTAGAGATGTCACGTCAACTACACACAATATGACTGCATATACCTCAGCAATTCCTGTGTAGAAACGACTATACTAGTCCACTATACCTAGAAAAATCCATGATTGAGCGCGAAAGATGAGATGGACATTGTTGCGATACTAAGAAGAATAATCGCACACAGCTTATAATATCACATCTTAACCAAAATCACTTGACTTTTTGTACTTTTAACACGATTATTATATTAACTACTATGCTCTGTACGTAAGTAATAGTATCTTAGTTGTTGATGAATGAAAGTCGGCTTTATTGATCAAACGATCGGTCGCGTGGCTCGAGTAACAAGATTACCGCCAGTTTGTGGTTTGAACCACCGGCTCGAACCGCGGGGGTGCGAAGGTTGCAGCTTGACGCAATATGGGGCAATGGGTTCAAGGGGGCTGAAGTGATGGACACGAAAATTGCTCTGGCCCTATTTTAAGCTTGGAAAGTTGCAACTAGTGCTAAAATGCGTTTACTATTACCTATCAGGTACCCATTACCCTTTTTACTTACCTGACATGCGTCGGCCAAGTTTAAACGCAATTCAGGTTCAAAAGGCATACGCATCACGACGCAAACGTGAGACCTATTGGCCCAACCTCACTGTTGCACTTTCGAATTGCACTTCTGTCTGAATAGGTGCATAGTTGCTCCAGATATAAATGTATTGCACAAGTATCACAGAAAATAAGCAGTTATTATCAGACTTTTGAGCACGGGTGAATACGTAGGTAGGCATATGTAGAGGTACATGAAGCTATTCAGATATTCCTTATGCATTTCATGAGCATCGATACCGGCCATTATCGCGCTGTCACTCGCTTTGCACATAATGACGAGCATTGTGTGCAAACTTCGGATATTTGCACGTCTCTTCCATAGGCATTTAACAGATGAATGTAAGTATAATGTGCAGGTCATTTGTATGCTAAAGATATGGTGCATATTTATTTATTGCCTTACTGTTCGTCTTAAAACGAAATTACAAAAGTTTACCTACCTAAAATAATGTTCGTTTAATAATATTTAAGCGACGACACGACAAAACTTTAAAGATTCAACAAGCTTTTAGTGGTTGTGGTCTGTGATATGAGAAGATGCATCCTTTTCTCAGGTTTCAGCGTCTAGTATTTGGCATTAGCGGAGACCTCCGCGATAGATTTAATATCGTAAGATTCCATCGTCAATATACAGGTACAAATCGTAGTCCTTTCCCAGATGCTTTCATAGTCTGAAATCACATGCCGCCTGGGCTGCATCCCACAGCTCTCTGCAATCCTTATAAGTATGTCTCATATTTTTTGCCTCATCTGCAAGTATTTGTTCCGCTTCTGCTCTCGGTACAGCCGCTTCATATGCTCGGCCTGCTGGAGCTCCCTCTCAGTAACAAGGGGCCATGTCTCCTGGTCACTCACCTGCAAGGGGTCATGTCTCCTGGTCGCTCACCTGCAAGTATTTGTTCCGCTTCTGCTCTCGGTACAGCCGCTTCATATGCTCGGCCTGCTGGAGCTCCCTCTCAGTAACAAGGGGCCATGTCTCCTGGTCGCTCACCTGCAAGGGGCCATGTCTCCTGGTCGCTCACCTGCAAGTATTTGTTCCGCTTCTGCTCTCGGTACAGCCGCTTCATATGCTCGGCCTGCTGGAGCTCCCTCTCAGTAACAAGGGGCCATGTCTCCTGGTCGCTCACCTGCAAGGGGCCATGTCTCCTGGTCGCTCACCTGCAAGTATTTGTTCCGCTTCTGCTCCCGATACAGCCGCTTCATGTGCTCGGCCTGTTGCCTGGCCAGCTCCCTTTCCGGCACCAGTGGTAGGGGATCGTGTCTCACTGGCACTCGGTAGTGGATGTTCACGTCGCTCTCCACGTAGCGCCGCGGGGATTCTGGTGGAAACAAACGGACAATTCAGCATAGGCCGGATATGGATAAAGGCTACATAGGCGCTACAAAGGCTAGTATTTTGATTATTTTTCTCTGACGAGGAGGAAATCAGCAGCGCACTTTCTTGCATGGTCTGCGTCTTTGGTCCCGAGTCCTCTAAATCTACACTTTCATCAGGTTAGTTTACTGGACCAACGATGTGACAGGGCTTAATGGTTGTTCCGGGAAAAACGAATTGTAGAGATGACGACTAACTGAAGTGTACCCAAAAACGATAGTTGTAATTCGCCAAAGAAAAGTGTTCATTAGAAGATTTCTTTGTAAAAATTTACTAAACTAAGTAATGTTGTTAGTTGAGCACGAATCATTATCATTCATACGCACTTACTCCATATTTAGCTGCGTATCGTAATTCACGCAAAAACGTAACAGTACGATTCTTTTTGCATGTTTAAATAACAGTATGCAGCTAACACGATAACACCTCACAATTACATGTGATTGTTACGTTGCTGACTCTACCTCACAATTAGCTAAAGAAATGTAATTAAACAATTCTAGCAATTATCTAATTTCGTGCGATATGTTACTAGCTTCATGTTAATTAAATAAATGCTAACTTTCGTTATAATTGTGTGTTTGATTCGTTTAGAGATTGTTTCTTGTTAACACGTAAAAGTAAGGTTAACATGTCTTATTTTAATGGTTCTAATTAAAAGGTAATTTTTTTATCCTTTCAGCGAAGGAAGGGAGGGGAAGGCTTTGACGAACGTACCTCGATCAAATCAGGGACGTGCTAAAGAAAGGTCAAGTCAAGAGTATCTACTCCAAACCGACGAACATGTATGAAAAGATTGATAAATGTGGAGGAAACGAAAGAGGTGTGTCAAGATCATAGCAAGTGGAAGGATGTAGTCTCTGCCTGCCCTTATGGGAAAGAGGCGTGTTTATATGTATGTATGTATGAATATTTTGACCGTTCGTTAAGTGGGTTACCGAGCCTGAATAAATTTATGTAACAAAATAATCTAAACATTCTTACAAGAAAATATCGCACTGTCTATACATTTCGTCGTGAAAATCAGATGTTTACCCGTGGCGGGGCAGCCCTGAGTGAAAGTCGGATGAGATGGTAAGTATGTGGTAACTGGTATGGTAACAGTGATGGTCAATATTTTCGTTACACACGGTCACGTAACGCGCAACATAACAACACGTGGGGCCGATGGACCGGACCGGTGCGGTTAGACCACAAATACAGGGTGTTAATTTAAATGCGTGCCACAGTTTCAGGGTAGGTTAAGTATCAATTAAGGATGCCATAATAAATATTGATAAAATCCCAGTCAAAAAAATATTTTTTTGGATTTACTAAAAATTTTTTTTTGAAAGATCAGTTTTTGCCACTGTTGTTGTTTAAAGAGAACCCATATAAGTACTTTCGTCTAAACAACTATGAGATTGAACGAATTTCGGCTGAGATATAGGCATTTGAATCAAATGTCAGCCAAGTAAAAAAAAAATTTTGGGACTGGGATTCTTTTCAATATTTTTTACGGCATTCTTTATCGATACTTAACCTACCCTGAAGCTATGGCACGCATTTAAGTAAATTACACCCTGTATTATCTGTCAAACTCGGACTGGCCAAAACATCGTTTGCTTGCACCGCCATACCGCTGCGGAAGTAACAGGTTTGTATCTTCTAACAGTTTTATGACGAAAACATTATTAGTTTTTACGATGTCACGGAAGATTTAGATGTGTTACTCAATATAGAATCTAGGCGACTGTTGTAATTTAGTTGCCTTGTTTAATAATTTATTGAGAATCTTCTTCCTAGAAATACATTCTCTCAAGATCAGTAGAGCACATAAAAAAAGATCATTTTAAATAAGAAAGTGTTAATTTATTCACAGCTGTAGCTCCTACACTTTATGAGCAAATAAAAAAGAAATTGTTACATATTTCGGTAGTCTCCAAGTCCAAGTACATATTTATGTAACGATAGTACTTACTTAGCATAAGAGTCTCCACTTGTTTGTGCGAGTACTCATTTGTTGACCCACTAATAGGGAGAAAGAGAAAATGCTTATAACTTTGTTTGAATGAAAGTACCTTCTCACTTCTCACATGAGCTCATTTTAGGAACTGTACCATATCATTTTCACTTAATTTTGGCTTTCCCTTTCAAACCTATTTTATTATACAGAAATGTGTTAAGTACCTCGTACGGAAATGGAACAAGCGAGTTTGCAGAACCACTTTGACTAGTTTTCCTTAGTCTGATTACAGGGCGTTGTATTTACCCATATATTTACTATTTTACACTGTTTTTTTCTTCCTATTTAACATGATACCAATAAGTTCTCATTATGTATTGTTACGGAAACGAAGCTAGCCAATACTTAATGAAGCAAGTGGCGGCGGGTCACGCACTCACGCAAGGAGGCATGTTATATTTGATAGCTATTGTAAGGACAATAAGGAAATCGACTTTCTCGTCGTTATGACGATTCTCAGCACGCGCCATACAGACATGCCTCTACTGCAAGTCGCAAGTATTGCGTGATTGGATTGGACATTTGTATTGAATACCTACGTATTGCATTCGTATAAAACTATATATATTCCAACCTAAGACTCCAAGGCATTTACTATGAGTGACTCCGGTAACTAGAGTTAGACGAAAACCAACATCGAAACTTTAAGGTGCAGTACTCGGCATATTTTAAAAATATCCAATGCTATAGAATAGAACTAGGTACAAGAAAAAATTAAATGTTCTACCGAAAAATATCTAATCAACGTGACGTGCCGTGCCCTACCACGTTGCATTGCCGCCTATAGTTTCCTCGTAACGATAATAAAGATGAGTCAAATTGTAGACATAAAACTATAAGCAACAAATAGAGAGATTAGAAAATGATTAGTTCGTTGCAAGAAACGATCATCCCATCAAATCAAACAGGTAAGTAAGAGCACTCTAGTCACTCAGAGAGATATGTTCAGTTCCCAGTAAAGTTTCTACTCCACCATTCATCTCGCGACCACTTCCGCATCGCTCTACATTCCGGTACAGACGCAAGTACTGCATACTGATATAGGAGGACCTACTCATGTATATTTAGACGACATTCGCCGCAAGGGAGAGTTTTCTAAACATGCAATTTGCTTGCGTAGGTAAAATTTATTGCATTTTATGGCAATCTTGCTGACTGTGATAGTGGGTAGGAAATCTGATGCATTTATAATGTGATAAAAGTATCTATCAAAAGATTAGAGTTATAAATCTTTTATGAGTGCTGATTAGTTATACCATTGAATGATAAATGTTTATGCAGTCATATAATAGAATTGCATTGGAAAGTTTGGAATGAAAGAGAAATTTTCAACTCTTATGAGGTTTTCTCTTATAATTTCCACATAATCAATGTAGATAACATCTCCATGGGTAGGTAAGTAGGTACTTCTGTTACCTATCTCTTGCGTGCATTCGTATGGAACCACGTAATTACGAAAAGGTACTGACATCTTGCATTGTATTTACATTTTTGAATACATAATTGTTAAAAATAATTATTTTAACATTATGCTTAAACCTGACTTTAATGGTGATTGTAACAATTAAGAAAATATTCAGTATCATCATTAGCTAATAATAATATAAAGTTATCAAAACTGCATCAGATAGATCATAGTTTGATAGCTCTACAAGAAACACAAAAAATCTACGACAGTAAACAAAAGTAAAGTAAGGCTAGATAAACGATTTTCTGCTCTTAAATTGCTTAAAGGTCAATCCAATCATCTTATAATTTTGTTAGATAATGATCTAATATTGACTGATTTTATTGAATACCTAATAGACACGAATAGTAAAAATGTGAATAGGTCAAGCATGGCCTCAAGTGATAATACCGTAACATCCGTAACAGCTGTTTATTCCCTAGTCACGTTTCACGTAACTTAGAAGAGAGTAAAAATAAACAAAGTGGGCGGGGCTGGACCACCAACCAGGGGACTTTCGCTTCGACTAGACGGACAAGCGACGGTCAAGTGGGCAAGTACTTCTACACCATAATAACCATCGTGCCAAGAGAGGTAGATTATGAAATGCTATGACGACTGAGATCGAAAGAATCTGTCTTCAAACGAATACGATATAGTAGTTGGATAGCAAATGATGTGGCGGAAAAAATAGGATCGAAGACATAATAACACGCCATAATTACCGTCATACCGAGTGTAGATTATGAAATAATTATGATGCCTGAGATCGAAGGAATCTGCCATCAAACAAATACGATATAATAATGGGATAGCAAATGGTGTGACGGAAAAAACTATGATTGAAGACATAATAATACGCCATAATTTACTACTTAGTAAATAAAAATAGTCACGATAGTAAATGCGGAAAAAACAAGGGTCGAAGGAAATCTGTTGCAATTTAACAGTAATTATACATACAGCGTTGTTTATCGACTGTCATGCCAAAGAATTATTAATTCACAGAAGAAATAATACTTATTCCTGATGGGGTCTTTAAAACTGTGATTAGCCGGATGTCTATTCACAATCCATCAAGTCAACTCAAGTTGGAATCCAACCGGCTAACTAGACACAGACACGAAAGCAAATCATACGATAATATAACACACGACCACACCATCGCCGACTTGCAGCCGCTGATTCCGTGTAACCACTAACGATAGACATTACGATAATTAGAGGTTAGAAGGTAAGCTTCAACATTATTGACTATTAGATTTTTCTGTGTGTTCTTGTAATAACTTCAGACCACCTTGATAGAAAATATACATACCTAGTACCTGAATCTACGTATTCCAAGTAGAATCTTACAAAGTCAAAAGTTTACTTTGATTGACGGCTCTAGATCAGAGGCTATCACTGCAATATTAAATTAAATTGATACAGTTTTGTAAACAATAATTGCTAGGTAATCTAACTTGCTAAGCTTCTCTTCTTGGGTAATTATTTCTTATAGTATCATTTGCTAAGTAAGTATTAAATTATTATTAAGAAATTGTTTAAGCAATCGGTATTTAATATCAAAGGCCTCTCGAATTTCGTAATCAGTTCAATCAAGCGAAGCATGTCAATTGAAGGCGAGTTATTTTATGCCACTGAATAACTTTGTGGGCAAGATAATGACGATAAAAGGTAATTTACATATTTTAAGAACATTAAATCAAATTACTTATCATATTAGGCAAGAGCAAGGAATTTTAATATCGACGTTGGGCATCTAATCATTATTTTAACCACAATGATTTCAACGAGCAATGATTTTAACCGCGTAAAGACCATTCAATACCACGAGTTAAGTTTAAGTTAAGTTTTTGATAAGAGTTTGTATAAGTTTTTGGCTACTGAAACATGTGATAAAAAACAATTAAACAATTGAAATCTTAACGAACCATAGGTTGTCATTTTCTTAATCTGCTTGAGGATCCCCATGTTGTATCACGGCACTGCACGCACTAGGTCAAACGCACTGTTTAGATTCGATACTTCGATACGACAACTGGGCCGTCCGTCGGTCTGTCGGCGGCCGCGGCGGCTGTCAGCAAGACTGTGGTAGCCGGTGCAGACTTTCCACCGCGCGCTGCACCGCCACTCCTCGGCTGATCCGATCTCCCGCCAAAACGCACGTGCGTGAGCGCCGGTGCCACTTTCGCATACAATGCGACGCGACGCACGCGGTTACTACTAAATAAATTACGCGCGATGCTATGCCTAGAAGTCGTATTATGGAAGGAACTTTTGTAGAGTCGATGTTTGATGAAAATATTTTTTATTGTGGGTCGAGGAAAATAAAACGTCTCGTAGTAACAAATTCGGCTTGGGATATTTAAATATACCCTATGGTCACATGAAAATAGACAATGCTTAGCGTATAAATACATATTGAAAATCGACAATGACGACGCTAGACGCGTGGAAAATTGTGTCAACAAAGGCTTTCAATTGACAACGGTATGGTATGGGTTACTCACTGTACGGCATCGGGGCGTAAACATCCGGATATTTGTTCGTCCGGTTCACCCAGCCGCTGAAGTCATGCAGAGTGTGACGATGATCCTCTAATCTCGCAGATTGCGCGGATTTTTCGCGAAGAGGAACCTTATCCTCGCTGACGTCATGAGGATTAGTTTGTTTGGACAGATTCGTAAGAGAAGCTGATACGGTAGCGTTTTTCAAAGCTGGCAGAGGTTCAGAGGAATACTTCGGTTCTTGTTTTATATCATAGATTTTTGCAACTATAGGTTTCTCACGCAGTTGCATAGATTTATAATCATCTGTCTGTTCAACGTGACCTGTGTGATCAGAGTCATATTTTTTTCCGTATGATGACACAATCTCTCTTGCAGTATCATGTGATTTAATGGGTATGGAATATGTCGTTTGAAACGACTGATTGTTTCTCGCGTTATTTACTTCATATTTAGCGATTTGTTCATAACTTTCATTGTCGTTCGAGTGGGTACGTTTTGGTACGTTTGGTCTGTAATCCCTTCTCAATGACGAGCTTCGAGGAAGAGGCACTGGCGAAGGAAGCCTAGTTTCAGGCTGATTGTTGTTAATTTTTTCAGGATCGTTATTTGGCAAATTCAAACTTTGTTTATTCGTATAAATCAGATCTTTATTATCTGGATCATAGGCCATGACAATTTTTGTAATAGTGATTGTTGCCTCTTGCGGTATGTACCGCGGAGGCGTAGTCAAGCAAGCATTACTATCAATGCATTTAGGACTTATATCTTGACCGAAATTATGAGTTCCATTTATTATAGATGGTTTCTTTGTTGGATTTGCTTCAGAATATTTGTCAATCCGTGTATTCAGTGCATTATCTTTCACTTCGGGAGTTTTATTAAACCCATTGTTTCCTTGGTCAAGGTTTAATTTCGATTCATTGTTTTCTTTCTCTACGCGACGCTCTGTATTCAGAAAGTGATTATTTATGTCACTGATATATTTATGTTTTTGTTCAGTTGTTTGCTTACTTTCAGGTCGTATGAATGTTGCACTGCCATTATTTGGTACAGGTATATTTTCGTAAAGTGGTTCAGTTTTCTTTTTACTTTCTAGTTCAATATTCTTCGTCATAGACTTATCCTTAGGGGGCACAGCAAAATGCTTCGCATTATTTTCAAAAGATGGTTTAGTTTCCTTGGTGGTGCTAACTACTCTGCCATAGGATGGTACAAAACTTTTAGATTTGAACTCGTAGTTTTTATTTAATGGGTAGTTTTTCAAATATTCTTCAAGAGTCACGCCTTGCGACATTGATCGTTTTGTTTTGTTTACTTCACTGTATTTTGTACTTATAAAGTCACTGTTTCTACGATATTTATCTGGCCAAGATTCTTTTGGGTATACTTTACAGTCTGATTCATTTTTTGTATCGCGTTCTGTAATGTTGCCATTCTGTACGTGTTCCGTGCCATAGTTATTAACGTTATTAGCGTCGCTCTTCGGTTCATGTGATTTTGGTCTGTTCACTTTAGATAATAATAGACCATGTTCAGATTCGTATGACTTCACATATTCGGTAATGCCGGCGTCGTGCGGTACCGGACGCTTTGTTTGATACGAGTCATTGCTTTTAACGCTCTCTGTGTCACTTTTTGATACGGATTCATTAGGGCTACCTTCTTTTGAGAAGTATGCACTGTCCTCCTTGCTGTCCACATCTTCGTACAACAAATTTTTCTTCAAGAACTTGTTTAACGCGATGCGAGATTTTGATAAAGATCCTGAAGTCGGAACATCACTGAAAAATCCATCGTCTTCATAGCACGTTTCACTTTTTATAAATCCGTCCTTTCGGATTGTTTTATCACTTAACTGATTTCCATTCATTATTGATTTGTTTTTAATAATTAATCATATTAATGTACTGCCTTGTCACACTGTTTCAGCGGCTCGCACTAAAGTGAAGAGGCGGAAAGATAAAATAGATAACACTGTTTATCATTGACAACACAAGATAAACGCGCCTTTCATAGGAATAATGTTCATAGCACTTGAACTATCGCACGATATCGATTCACGAAGAGCGGCCACAACACAACACGCCGCGTTAGAGCACGAGGCTAGACATACTATTGACACTCGAAAAAACGAATCAACAGGTTTTGCTAAACTCATCGAACAGAATGACGTAAATCTCCGAGCGCAGGAGGCCACAGCGTCCAACACCACACTGAGATAACGATCCACTTTTTGCTATCGAAACCGTCTTGGACTCGATCAATAAATTACGTAGCGAATTCCGTAACGATGATATAACACTGATACTAGGTTATAATGTCATGTTTGGTATTTTGAATATTGGAATAATATTATCTCGTTTCAAGAGCACGTACGCCGTCGCCGGTCGGAGGCGGTCAGGGGAATAAGTTAAGCGCGATTGTTTTGAACAAAGGCTATTGTTTGCTTTTTTTATTCGCAGAGATAAATTTATAGGTGTAATTGCAACGCGTGTTGTCTCGGCTGAGTAATCTGACGACTTTAGGAAGGAAAGCGCTGATGGGTTATCTAATACCCGAAAGTAGGTGACATGATTGTGTTCCATAAATCTTGGAAGTTATCTCGATGCCTTAAGAATTAATGTTTATGATGTTTGTGTGTGAGGTGTGGTGGTGATACTTGCCTGTGTCGGAGAGGCTGCCCTGCGCGGAGCGGCGCGGCGGCGCGGGCGCGGGGTCACTCTCTACCACCCACAACAAAACAAAATGAAAATGGAAAACATAACAACAAAATAATGATACTATGACCTATTGATTATTCGTTATGCACTCCGGAAGGAAGGGTCTGAGGTTATTTTTATTTCAATAGATCAATTAAAGACAACGACAAATAAACAACAAGTCACGCAACCGTGAACACGCACAGAAACAGCACAACATAACGAACAATAATAAGCCTTTGACATGAGGAAGCGCTTCTGTACAAATTGCTCCAAAATTAAACACACAGAGTCAAATTTGAATGATAGTAAAAGTTGAGAAATTAACCTTGGAATGTGACCGTATGTCGCGATGGCGTGGCGTAGAGCGGGCTGCGGTGCGGGTGCGGGCACGCAGCGGGCGGCGCGCGGGGCCGCGGCGGCGCCGGCGGCGGCGTGTAGCGGCTCACCGGCCGGTGCAGCGCCGCGTCGAACACGTCGCTCTTCAGTATAGAGCTCAATTTCACCGGGTTCTTCGTGATCTTCCCCCCAATCCGTTTAACTTCCTTTTTGACTGGCGATATTCGACCGCGAACTAGAGTACCGGGGTCAGTGAGTGACCTGTTATTATCGCTCGGTTTGGGGTAGCGGTGCGCGATCCACGGCCCAGCGAGGTACGGCGCGATGTC
The DNA here is from genome assembly GCA_024500475.1 of Phthorimaea operculella. Lineage (NCBI taxonomy): Eukaryota > Metazoa > Arthropoda > Insecta > Lepidoptera > Gelechiidae > Phthorimaea > Phthorimaea operculella. The sequence continues at coordinate 40,822 of JANFCV010000327.1, forward strand.
CCGGAGCTCGCTCACGTCGGGGGCCGACGCGTAGATCTGCCCGAGGATCGACATCGCCTCAAACCGCCGCCGGATCCGCTCCACCTCGCCGCTGCGACATTCTGGCGCTTCTTCCGCGGATCTGGACCGAGGAGCAGACCGCCGTCGGAGACTAGCTAGCTTTGAGATGATGTCTATGTGCGGCATGTAGCGGTTGGTGGAGCGCAGCGGCACTCGCGCGACGGGCGGGATGCATCGCGCCCGGTCCCGGCGCGCGTTGACGTCTGTGGACCACTTGTTGTGTGCGAGCTCGGGGTCGCTGCGGTGTCGGCGCAGCACGGCGGCGGCGGCGGTGGGCGAGTCGAAGCGGCGCGCGAGGCGGCGCACCTCCCCCGCGCGCGCCAGGTTCAGGTACGCGCGCCAGTAGCGCTCCGCGTCGGGCGACGGGCTCCGACTGCGCCACACCGACTCCTCGCTGGAGCAGCGTGGCGTGCCGCGCTCGGGGGTGCGTGACACGTAAACTTCCGACTGCGGGGAAGCGGATCTCGAACGTAGATCAGGCTTTAATGGAAGCGACAGGAATTTGTTCTTTTCAGTTTCCCCAAAAAGTTCCTTAAAATTTGAACACGACTGAGATTGACTAATTTGGGGTTTTGGTGGTTCAGGATCTTTGTCTTTACTTGAAGTGGATTTGGGAACTGATTTCTCTTCGTTTTCTTTTTCATCTGAGCTTTCTCTTGCGTGGTAAACGACAGGAGATGGTGTTAACGAGTTTTTTACAGATTCAAAATATTCCACTTTTTTCTGAACTTCTTTTTTTGGTCCTCTGTAGATAACCGTTTTGTTCGAAACATCTGAACTGCCCGTTTCTGTCTCACTAGCAGACGATTGATATTGTACATCTGATTTGTCAGAAAGGCAAATTGGGGGCTTCGGAATGTCATCTTTTAAGTTGTTTCTTTCGATTTCTAAACATTTTTCTACTGAAGATTCTTTAGAGATCTGTGGTGAAGACTCTTTCTTATCCTGCAATATTTTTTTCTTATTCTGGCTATTTTCTATTTCTTGTGTCAATGTAAGTGGGATAGCATGATCAAACTTATGTATTCTATCCAAGACTTCTTTGCTAATGGTTTGGGAAATTTTTCGTTTCTCATTTTCACTGAGGCTCATTTGAATTTTGTTAACATTATTCTTTAATTCTTTGACAGAAGTTATTGGGCATGATATGGCAGCTATTGATTCTGATTTGGTAAGTTCCTTTTCCGGAATGGGACTAACTGGAGGCGATATCAATGAATTGCTCCGAACGTGTAAAGTAGGAGTATATGCCTTTTTATCAACATCAGGTACATCTACAACATATTTTTCATTGTCTTTATTTATTTTTGCCTCTAATTCCTTGCTGTATATAGCATTGAGTTGATTTTTCAAAGCATTAACTTGTTCCATAGATAAACTGCTCCATAGGCGACTGCCAAGGCCCAACTTCTTTCGTAACTCACTTAGAGAAGAGTCTTGATGTAGAGTTACTACAGGTTTTACAATAGGTCGTGTGTCATTTTTATCATTCTCGTTTTTTCTATTAATATTAAATGCAGTTTCAGACACACTGGTGCCTCGCCAAAGCGGTTTATACGTATCTTTAGATGGCATGTTTTCTATTTCTAGAGAATCGTAGTAGGGGATTTGCTGAAAATGGTCTTTCAGATCTTCTACGGACTTCTCTTTTATTCGCAAACCTCTGTCTCTATCATGATTCCAGCGAAAATCTTTTACATCACGAGGATAGAATAGGAAGTCTTTTTCTGTTTGAGCTGTTTTCAGTTTATAATAAAGATTGTTCAGTTCCTCTTCTGCTCTTTCTATAGCTCTTATTTTTTTCCAGCGATCAAAATCAATTATTTCCTCATCTTTTCTCCTATGCCTCAGATCAGATGTTGAAGTTGTTTTTTCTAGTTCACCCACTCTCTCCAAATACGCGTAGTATCTGTTTAGTTCCCTGAACCTTTCAGATCTAGTCTGTGTATTTTCCATGTCTCTAATATACTCTTCATAATCGGGATCTTCGATACAAATGTGAGAATCACTTTTTGTTTTCTGTAAACTATTTTCTGGTGCTTTTTTATCTGCATCCCCTGCACTACGGGTACGCATGATGCATTTGTTGATTGCGTCTCTTTGATTTTTAGTATGTTTAGCGCTGTGGATGCGTCGGTATGAAGGTGACCTTACTGCTACTGGAGCTGGAGAGGTGGATTTACTGCGGCTTGTTGCAGGAGACTTCTTTATCACTTTCGGAGAAACAGGTCTTGATGTTTGAGAGAAAAACATTGTAGTTGGTTTATCTTCATCTGGTTTTATATCAATAACTTCTAGATCTGGGACGTACCGTCTTGTTACTACCGGTGATATTGGCCGTACAGTTTCGCTAAACACTATTCTTTGAGGAGACTTGGACTTTTCTCTACGAGGAGGAGTCGTTAGGTTTTTCACTTTACGTGTGACTACAGGAGAAACAGGTCGAGATGTTTGCGAAAAGACTATTCTTGCAGGCGAAGGTTCTTTTTTAGCAGGAGATTCTCGTCGTTTCTTATGAAATACAACTGTCGGTGATTTAGGACGAGAAGTTTGCGAAAAGTACATTTTATTTACGGGCGGTTCACTTCTGCTTCGAACAGTAGCCAACGATGATGTTGAACCAAACTCGTCACAAGTTAAAAGGCTGTCAAACTTCCTGATCTCTTTGTGGATTCTGCCAGGCCATGATACTGACCGCGGGCTCTGTGATCGCACTGGACTAGGATATCTATCCCACATCTTAAAGCGTGAAAGTGTCACCGGCTTGCGATGTATCAAATACGAGTTCAATGACTTGGGTGCTGTATTTTCTTGTGGATAGGACTGAAACATTCTCGCTTTCTGCATAACAGTCGTGTTCGGTTCGACCATAGAATAGCACACACTTGGTAACGTATGGTTTCCTAAAAAGAGATGTTGAAAGAAGGAATCTGATACAATAGCATCATGTGTTCTTTTGATTTCTTTTGAGGTAATGGGTCTTCTACCCAAGTTTTCAAAGGAACCAAAGTTTGACGCTTCATTAGATGTATCACCGAATTGACTACCAGATTCAGAATCATTCGAACACTTAGGCGTAATCTTCTTAGTGGTTTTGATATAAGGTGCCTTTTTACTAGTTTTGGTTGTTTCTTTAGCTTTTTTGCTGCATGCTTCGTGACATGGCACGCTCCGTGGTCTTATTATTACACTGTCTAACGATTTTTTCTTTTTAAGATTTGTTACAACTGCCGTTTTGACTTGATTTGGTTTCTTTGCAGTTGCTAAAATATTTGAAGATGATTTAGAAATATTAGATGTTTTTTGTAAACTACCAAGTTTTGATTTTATGTCTGCTTTGGTTATTAAACAAGGATTAGATTTGGCATGAACACTTGAAACCTTCAGCTTTTGAACTTTTTCTGCTGTGCGAGTCATATCTCTACTTTTGTGTGTCGCTCCCGGCGAAGATGCTTTTACAGTATGGGTAGTCGATGATTTTGTAACATTTGCTTTCGATGTAGACAAACTACTTGTCCTACTTGCAGACTTAGATTTTACTTTTGATAAGTCAATACGTTCGTTTCTTTTTTCAGCGCTCCATAATTTGTCTAATGATGTTACTTTGTCCAGTATGTTCGAAATAGGCGTCCTTCTTCCAGCACCGCCTTCTATTACAACAGAAGGATGTGATTCACCATATTTAGTACGGGCGGAATTGTATTCCGTAGGTAATATAGTTCTTCGAGGAGATCCGAAGCTGCTTGTTCCAGGTTTAGTATCTGGGTTCGTTTTGGCTTTAACTTTAGGGGAAGATGCCAGATTCTTTCTGTTAACAGCGGGCGGGGCTGACACAGACATGACTCGCGGTTTTGTAGATTTGTTAGCACTTTGAATATCAGGAATTGACCCGCGTTTTGTAATTATATGAGTATTTTGTCTTGTCAATTTGTTACTTATTTTATTTTTCAGGAAGTCCACGTTAGATTGAGAATGGGTGATGGTTCTTTTCGGTGACGCCGAAGCGGGTCGAGTATTGGTTACTAGCCTCAAAGTTCTGCTGTTTTTCGAGGAGATTCTTCTTGGAGGAGCCGGCGGGTAGTCTATCGCGCTGTCGTGCACATCCACCGTTATGAAAGACGGTATCTGTTTCTTGAACTTTGGCTTTAAATCTCTGTCAACATGCGTCGCTGGATAGCAGATTACTTCATGATGCTTGGGCGTCTTCTTGTGTACTCTGATTTTCGTAAGTGTCGGTGAGATCGGAATGTATTCGATCTCCGACTCGTCTGCGGAATGTCAACCACATTTCAGTTCGTTTCATCTCGTGCGCGTTAGTTTTGAGTTGTCAAACGTGTGTGTGCTCCCGCGATGTTCCGTGACGCTGAAAAGCATGAGTTCGCTAACAGTGGTACTACGGTGCTGAAAATTAACTCTCGTGTCACATCGGTGATATTTTCATGAAGCCAATCTGAGGTGAACGCCCTCTAGGAAGGAGTAATAACCACGTTGACGCGAAGGCATTTTTTAGGGTTTCGTAGTCTACTAGAAACCCTTATAGTTTCGTCATGTCTGTCTGTCTGTCTGTCTGTCTGTCTGTCTGTCTGTCTGTCTGTCTGTCTGTATGCCGCGCCCTAATATCTTCGTCAGTTTTAGAGCTATCGACATGAAATTTAGTGAGAAGATAGATCGTGTTGACCCAAATATAGAAATGTTAAGAAAAAAATATTTAAAATGTTTTTTGGACCCCCTTCCATACAAGTGAAAGGGGGGCAAAATTTTTTTTTTCTTCTGTAATATTGAGTAGGGTATCGTTAAATAGGTCTTTTAAAATTAAGGTGAGGTTTCTTTAAAACAAATTCTCTAAAATGTTTCTGTCACGAGATATTTGCTTTTAAAAAGGGCGTTTTTGAACCATAATTTGTTCCAGCTGTAACTTCTAAAGTATAAACGCTAAAAATTTGAAATAAATATGGAATATAGCTTACAATCTGAAGTTACAATGAAAACTATAACGGATATCGTACCCTTAAAGGTTTGAGGAAAAATTGAGTTTTTCTATTTGCGGTTGGTCATCATACTGCTGCTAACAAACCAGCAACAAAATTAAGTTTGTAATGCTGAAAAACCTGATATTTAAACGTTGACTACGAAACCCTATTTGTGGGCGTGTCCGACACGCTCTTGGCCGGTTTTTTTCCATACACGATTGCTTATTCACGAAAATATCATCTAATCACAGCTGTGTTTGTTTAATTTTGGAGTCATCTATACTACTGGTGTGCATGCATACTACTGTTACCTTTATCGCATCCGGTAGCTCCCAGCACCAAGTTACAGCCAGTTTAATGTTCAGAGTAAATGGTGCGTGTTGTGTGTGTGAACTCACCTGCTCTAGGCCCGTGGCGTGTGTGGTAGGAAATATGACTGAACATGGTGGTCATTGTGTAGCGACCTTGACTACAACAGCCCATATGATCTGTCGCTACATTAGAAACCACGTGGAAATGCATCGGCCTTGACCGGATTTTCATTTAGAAAAGTTGAAATCATATCATCTGTTTTTCTGTGCGAGTAAGTGTTTTTTCCGTTGGTTGTATAAGCGTAGAAGAAGCGCCGTTATTAATCGATTGCCGACACCGAATTAGAGTCGCAAGACCATGCACTGTTATTGAGGCCACGAAAGCCTGTTTAGGTTTAAAAATTAATTAAAAGCGTAAATATTATTGCTTCTTAGTCAATAAACATTTGAAAGATAAATTGATAAATACCAATCAATAAATGTTGTAATATTAGGAAGATGTGTGAGTGTTACGTATCACGACACGAGCGAGGTCAATGTTTGAAATGGCCGCGCTGATGTTTTCCGGCATACGACGGAATCAAGAAAAACATCTTTCGAAACTAGGCACTGAACTAAAATCCTAAATGCTAAAGCTTTTAACAACTTCTGGTTGATATGGCTAGTCTTCCGCATAGCAGACATCAAGTTGAGAAATATAAGTTGTCCTACAATCAGTTTTAATTGATTTACCTACATAAATTAAATCTGTTTTACCACGAAAGATGTTTACGAATAACTCACACATTTTCCTAGTTTTTACTAATATTCAGATTTAAATTCTTATAAAAATGTACCAAAACTTTGGTTTTATTAATATAAACCACATTTTTTTGTTTTACTTGATGAAACACTTATGCTATGAAACCCGCTTTAGATAGTCACCGAGCATTTTTATTTTATTATTTTTTAACATTATTTAAAAGAAAAATATAGATTTCGCTCTCCATCGTCATATATCTACATAATGATAATGTGCGCCATCTACATTTTTCTTTTCAATAATGTGGCATTGGACAGTTCTTCATTGGTCAAATTGGGCGACAAAAAAGTTACCCTAGTTCAGCGATGACCAAAATCACAAGCGGACATTTGAAGATGAAAGATTCGAAAATGAAATGTTTAATTTAGGATTTCTTTTGTTTTCAGTGTAGACTGTTTTTTTTTTCAATGCTAACATTTCTTTTGTTTGTGAAGACTGCTTTTTTTTCGGTGCCTTCCTAAAGTGGATCTCCTCTCCCTTATCCTACAGCTTACCGTTCCTCATGGGCGCGGGTGATCGGAACCCCCCGAGGGGGGGCTCCCCGCCGGCCTGCAGGTCGCGGTAGGCGGCGCGGCGCTCGGCGGGGGAGAGGGGGGCGGAACCCCCTTCTTCAGCGCGCCGACGGAACACCAGCGTCGAGTCAGACTCGTAGCCGGACTCCTTTAGTGCTCTGTAGGGGAAAATAGGTGTTATTATAAATTAAAAATTCCTTAGCGACCACTGCGACTTGAACCCGGGACCGTGGGGTACCGTCCCACCGCTCTGCCAACTGAGCTACGGGCGCCTAGCAGACCCTAGCGGTTCAAGCATCAAGAGGTTGAAAGATTCATCAGGGTCTGCTAGGCCAACTTAGCCACGGGCCTAAGTTGGCAGAGCGGTGGGACGGTACCCCACCGTCCCGGGTTTAAATCCCGGCGGTCGATAAAGGATTTTTCAATTTATGAGAAAAATATAGCACTGAGATACAATACAACGACCAACTCGAGGACCGAAAAAAAGGTTGGACCGTTAACAAAAAAAACTCTAATTAGATATCCTAGGACATGCTAGAACACATATTACGACGTGACAACCTACTAAAAACTATAATATAAGGTAAATTTGAGAAAAAAAGAAGAGGAAAGATAGGGTGTCCTAGACGCACGTACATGGACCAAGTTAAGGAGAAGATAGGCGTCATGTCGTAATTAGGAAGTTAAAGAAATGGTCTAAAAGTGGTAAGTGCCATAAATATCCCCTCAATTGTGTAGTTTACTAATACGTTTAACTTACCTCGCCATATTTGATTTGGATAAAATTTGTGCTGTCAAATCCCGCCTGTCCTTCGGCGACGACTGTGGAAGTGAAGTTGTACTCGATATATTTTGCTGCAATGGAAAATAAGCTTTAATACCAAGGAATAAGTTACAATAGGCCGCTACTGACGATCAAGACTGTACAGACCATGCGTCATCGCACTAGGGAAACGGTAAAAGAATTAAGACAAGCCTATGCAATCGTATTTACAAGGTATCTTACATGCAAGAACATTTTTTTGTTCGTTTAAGACAAAATAAATTAAATTCACTAATCGAAAAGGTACACAGAAAAATATAAAGTGATAGACTTTTTTAAAAGAAGAATACCTATTTTTTGCACAAAGGCTCCAACTTAACAGAGAATGTTCATTCCTTACCTTGACGACTACTTAACACAAAAGGCACTGCATGTTTTCGGCCTTTATTGTTCATTTTTACACAGATAGATCTTATTTACAAATATTTAGGTAAATAAATCTAAATTAGAAACAAAAATGGACAAATTCACAGAATCATGCACATACACCAAACATATTAACAGATGTCGACAATCGTGGAGATTATAAAATGTATTTCTATTAAAATTTATGATTAAATAACGTATGATTTTTCATCAGATGTGGCAATTTTTCGTAATGAGCATTTTCGGAAAAACTAATCCGTAAGATCGCATTTCCTATACGCCCCATCGACTCAGCCGGAAGTGACGCATACTAACATACTATCGGTTGAAAAACTCTGACACCAGGGTTCATGGGTCGTTGAACGACTCGGTGTCCCACACGAAAAGAAGAAGAAGCCGGAACTAGCTGTCAAATTCTATCAGTTGTTACAACTTAGTCTACTGCGGAGTACAGCGTCATCTTACGGATTAATATATTAGAAAAAACGCTCACTTAGGAAATAAAATTTAGATATTTTGATTTCAGAACGTGGCCGAACCATGCCCATTCCAATTGAGTTAGGTTGTCTGACTGAAAGGGAACTATCTTCAGAGCCGTCGACATCTGTACAAACATGAGGCAAGCAGCAGGCGTTGCGTTATTCGCTTACACTCTTCTGTATAGCGCGCGCGAGCAGCGTCGAGTACGCGGGCAACGGGGAGTTGTCGTCGATCCACTGCGCCGCGCGCCAGCCAATCACAGCGCGCCACACACACCCAACCGACACCCGACCAATCAGAACACACCGTTAGCCCAACACCCCAACACCCAACCGATCGACAAGGAATTTGAGAGAGAAGCTTGTCAAAACAAGAGCTATGAAAACGTTTCCAGTTCCCGACTCGATCAGATTCCTTGTCGATTCACTTGGGTCCAACCCAAATGCTTTTAATTTAGCGCATGATTTTTATTGAAACTGAGAATGGAATCAAAAGCCAGCTTTGTTTTGTTTTTTACTGCAGGTGTTTTGAAATGCAAACCTTTTGCTCTTTTTAATTCCATTCGCTGGTTTTCTAGTTAATTAGCCCTCAAGTGAATAAGCTCAGAGGTGGTTATTTTATCGTTATCCTCATATTCATTAACCTGTTTGCAGTAGTCTTCAGTAAAACTTTACATATTTCTGGGTTAAAACAGTAATTTGTACAAAGTTATTAAATTCGAGTTCTTGGCATTCACTGCTGCGCATGCCTAGCTTGCAATTTTTACATTTTATTTTTTTAATAACATGGTATTTTTAGTGAAATTATGATATTTATAGCAAACATGGTTAGCTTGAACACGACTCCTTTCAACTGCAGGATATACATACTTACAGATTATTGCAGTGTTAGATTAGGACACAAACATAAATAAAATAGTGAAAATTTCGTACCCCGTCAAATATATCCATGACCTCGTCCCACCACTAAAAAAGAGAAAAACATGATTTTGTGGTTTTCTTCATAACATGATGGTGAAATATCAGGCAGTTAGTTTAATGACAATGAATTATATTTCATCGCTTCATTTTTCAGATATAATATTCACAACGTAGTCCCTTAAACCTACAGGCGACATCTGCACGCATTTTAAAGAAACTCAAAGTCTGAGTTCCGATCGGCTGTCAAACCCCACTCCCGAGTGGTAGCGCGTGCGCTCCGCAGTGGGGCGGTACCTGCTCGGCGCTCATTCCTTTTTCGTGCACGGTGACGATAGCACGCGTCAAACTTTTTTAATTTTTTTCCAGTTATGAAGTTTCAAAAATATTATATTATCATGTCGAAACGGAGTGCTGAAGATGAGATTGCACGTTATGAGCGTAAAATACGCAAATTACGTGAAAATAACAATAAAAAACGACGCAGAGTGCGCGTTATATTCAGTGATTCCTCGGATAATGAAGGTAAGTGTCTGTTTGTTAATTTATTGCTGTCATGTTAGTGCAATTTTTCTGTAAATCCATATGGATTTTCGAAGTATTTGTCGATAAAATCCCGATGTGGAGTATCGAATCGTCTTACGATAAAATTCCGTTGCGAAGTATCGTAAAACAAATTGATAAAATCCCGATGCGGAGTATCAATTTTTTGGGTTTGATTTATAGTATATTCACCTAGAAAAATATATTTTTAGGTGCTGATGGTGGGAGACGATCAGTGACGACGGCGGAAGTCCACCCGGAACCAGTCCGGAACCCGCCAGCGGAAGTCCGCAATCCACGTGTGGAAATTCGCAATCCACCAGCGATAGTCCGCGATCCACCAGCGGAAGTCCGCGATCCACCAGCAGAAGTCCATGACTCGCCAGCAAGAGTACACAATCCGCCAATTGTTGCGGACCCGGACGCGATGGCGGCTTCAGGCCCATCAGAACTTGTTCCTGGTCCTGTGTTGGAAAATGGTACCCTTGAGTCGGGTGATATCTCGTCTGCGCAAATACCGGAAGGTCCGGAAGTACAAACGCAAGCTGGCAACGATCCAGAACCAGAATTGGATCCAGAACTATTGGAGGCTCTCGGTGAGTCTACTTGTGATACCCCGGAGTATGGTCCTAAAATTCATGAGAATTTGGCTAACTTATGGCTACCTTTATTACGTAAAGGTATGTCTAAGGATAATAAGGAAAAGATGCTGAAAGAATATCTGATTCCGGACAATTGTCGTCTTTTACAATCTCCTAAACTAAATCCCGAAATTTCTGCCGCAGTTCCGGATTTAGCCAGGAACAGAGACAAGGGATTGATGTCTCAACAACAGCAACTTGGCTCAGGCATAACTGCTGTTAATAGAACGCTTGATTTGCTCTTAAAAGGGGACAGTAAGAAGGAGACAATACAGCATCTTAGTAACGCATGTCGTATACTATCGGATCTTCACGCCGTGTTTACCAAAAATCGAATTAAACTAATAACATCGAATTTGGATAAGAACTTTCTGCATGTTATTCAGGACTCAGAGCGTGATGAAACTTTATTTGGCACCAAACTGTCCGATAAAATTAAAGCTGCCAAGGCCATCGAACGACAGGGCCAGCAGATTAGGAAGTCCAATCCACCAAGAGCATCCAACGCTTCTCATTCGGGTACCTCAAGAGCATCTTTCTCGGGAAACTGGAGTGCCCCTCCTCGTTACCAGGCGAACCGAGGCGGCCGAGGGGGGCCGAGGAAGTCAGGACCACAGACCCACCGCCAATACGGGCATTCGAACCAGCTTCCACCAGCTACGAAGCCGCAGACGACTGTGAGCAAGCCCCGTGCTCCAACAACCCAGTAACTCAGGTACATGCAAGCAGATTAAGTCATTTTATACATTGCTGGTCACGTATTACTTCAAATAATGTTGTTTTAAACTGGATACGATCTGGTCTTTTAATACCTTTTTCTAGTGAACCTTTTCAACCTAAAGCCCCTTGTTGTGTTTTCTCACCATCTGAACATTTAGAAATCTCAGATGCAATCCAGAAATTGCTTGACTTGGGTGCAGTAAACGAGTGCACACCTAGCAAAGACCAGTTTGTTTCCAGAATTTTCCTTGCACCAAAATCCAATGGAACTAAGCGCTTTATTTTAAACTTAAAGCCATTAAATAAGTACATCTCAAGGTCTCATTTCAAGATGGAGGACTACAGAACAGCTTGTAAACTAATACCTCAAAATGGATACTTAGCTACTATAGACTTAAAAGAAGCCCATTTGTTAGTGCCGATACACAAGGATCATACGAAATACTTACGATTTCAGTTTAAATATTCTGAAAGCAAAATGTCTACATATGAATTTACTTCCATGCCATAAGGGCTTTCAGTTGCTCCAAGAGTTTTTACAAAAATTATGCGGGAAGTCGTAAGTTTTTTGAGAAACATGGGGTATTGTTCGGTAATTTTTCTGGATGACATTCTATGTATCGGTGCTACATATGATGAATGCGCCTCTAACGTGAAAGAGACCTTGAAATTACTGAATTGCTTAGGTTTTGTTGTGAATTTCGACAAAAGTAATTTGCAACCTACACAATTATGTAAGTTCTTAGGATTCATGTTTAATACGAAAGATTTATCTATTTCTCTGCCTGACGAAAAACGTAATAGTATCCAGCAATTAGTTCAGAAATTTTCAGGAATTTCCGAGTGTACGATTCGCGAATTCGCACAGTTGATTGGTTCATTGATTGCTGCTTGTCCTGCCGTCAAGTATGGTTGGCTGTACACCAAAATACTAGAACGACAGAAATACCTATGTTTATTAAAACATCATAATTATGACGAAAAGATAAAACTTCCCGATATAATCCTAAGTGATCTTTCTTGGTGGTCTAAAAATATCTTATCGACTTCAAATACAATGCGGGGCTTAGGTTTTAAGCATGAAATGTACACTGACGCGTCCAGATCCGGATGGGGAGCAGTTTTTAACCAAAATCGGGCTCACGGAGGTTGGTCAATAAGTGAACGCGAACGTCACATTAATTATTTAGAACTGCTAGCAGTTTTTCTTGGACTTAAGAGTTTTGCAAGTAACGAAACAAATTGCTCGATACTACTGCGTGTAGATAATACTACAGCAATCAGTTATGTAAACCGTATGGGAGGAATACAATTTCCTCACCTTAATGAGTTAGCTCGTCAGATTTGGCAATGGTGCGAGGAGCGCAATCTATGGATCTTTGCATCTTATGTCAATACTAAAGAGAACTATGCAGATTTCGAATCGAGAATAGCCAATCCAGATACTGAATGGGAACTATCTCAATTCGCATTTGAAACCATTGTGTCAAAGTTTGGTCAGCCCAACATAGACTTATTCGCTTCTCGCTCCAATGCCAAATGCTCTACGTTCGTGTCATGGAGACCCGAGCCAGATGCAATGGCTGTAGATGCGTTTACTATTACTTGGGAAAACATCTACTTTTATGCTTTCCCTCCCTTTTCGGTCATATTACGATGCATACGCAAAATTATGGATGAGGAGGCTGATGGCATACTAGTTTTTCCATATTGGCCTTCTCAGCCTTGGTTTCCGTTATTAAAAAAGTTACTTAGATCAGACATATTATTCTTGAATCCAAGTAACAATCTTTTACGATCTAATTCCAGGGAAGCTCACCCCCTTCACACGAGCCTTACCCTGGGGGTCGCGAGGCTCTGCGGAAAGCATTCATGCAACGAGGCTCACCGCCAGAGACCCTCGTTTTAATGATGGCGTCTCTCTCTGATAACACGGTAAAGCAATACAGTTCCTCTTATAAGCTTTGGTGGAGGTTTTGTGATCATAACAATGTTAATCCCTATCATTCATCTATATCGGATGTTATGACATTTCTTACCGAACAGTTTAATGCGGGTGGTTCTTATGGTAGTCTTAATACCCACCGCTCAGCGTTGTCTCTCCTACTAGGTGATAACGTTGGGTCCCATGAGCATATAAAACGCTTACTCAAAGGAGCTTACAGATTAAAACCTAATATGCCTAAATACACACAAACCTGGGATCCTCAACTTGTGTTAAATCTTGTTTCTCAATGGTTCCCTAATAATTCTTTATCGTTAGAGAAAATAACTAAAAAGTTAGTCATTTTATTAGCTCTTTGTACTGCTCACAGGGTACAAACGTTATCACTGATAAAACTTGAAAATATTTATTTCTCCGGTAGTGGTGCTAAAATAATAATTACAGATTTAATAAAAACTTCTGGTCCCGGGCGGGATCAACCTGTACTGATTTTACCATTTTTTACAGAAAATGTAAACATCTGTCCTGTAACGGCTTTAAGAGACTATATTTCTCTTACTCAAAACAAGAGAACAGACAATAAGGGTCTGCTAATTCTAACGCATAGAGCTCCTCATGCACCAGCCTCAAGCCAGTCTATCAGTCGCTGGATTAAACAGGTGTTATCAGAGAGTGGCGTGGACGTGTCGACATTCGGCGCGCACAGCACGCGGCACGCCGCCACCTCCGCCGCGCGCTGTGCGGGCCTCAGTGTCGACACCATCCGCAAAGCTGCGGGCTGGACACCCGCTTCAAATAGCTTTGTTCGGTTTTATAATAGAGTCATAGTTAATGACGGTGATTTTGCTAGGTCTGTTTGCCTATCTTCTAATAATAATAATAACACTTGAATAACAGTGAAATAATAAGTGCCTATTATTGTAAATATAATGTTATGATTATAGCATGATTAGATGACAAAAATTAAAGAATATATTTTTTCTCATAAAATTGTTTAATTTAATAAATAAAATAGCAAAACTTGTTTCTCTAAAATTCTACGTTGTGAATATTATATCTGAAAAATGAAGCGATGAAATATAATATAAGATCAAACGAACTTCTCAAGTGAAGTTCGATCATTATTATATGAATCGCTTCATTTGAAGATATAATATTCACAACGTAGTCCCTTAAACCTACAGGCGACATCTGCACGCATTTTAAAGAAACTCAAAGTCTGAGTTCCGATCGGCTGTCAAACCCCACTCCCGAGTGGTAGCGCGTGCGCTCCGCAGTGGGGCGGTACCTGCTCGGCGCTCATTATCTTTAGAGTAAATAGCAAAACTTTATTAGGGCCAAAGCTTGGGTGGGTGGGTAATTACTATATCTTCAAATGAAGCGATTCATATAATAATGATCGAACTTCACTTGAGAAGTTCGTTTGATCTTATATTGAGGAGGAGGTAATTCTAAAAGAAGAGGAACTTTCCTTGCTAATCCAAATAAGTAGGTACTACCTACCCATTTTCGTCCTAAAGGACACTTCCGATATTCTGAGCAAAATTATTCCTAGGTAGGAAAAACAAGTAAGTCCTTGAGTTAATAATTTAAAAATATAGAGTTGTCTACTTTGAAACAGTTAAATTGTAGTCAAAACGTCGTTCGAAATAAAGATTCCTACTTACTTTTGATCAAAACAGTAAAGACCGAAATGCTAGACTGGAAAGTTCCTCTGTTTCCAAAATGTAACGAAATGACCAATGGACTTATGGCAGTAAAGATACGTGCTCGTCACCTGAATGGAAGGTGTCGGTACCTGCTTGGCCTCCTTGTCGACGACGGAGGACTTGCCGGGCACGTAGTTCTCGATGCGGCCGGGCTGGTTCTTGTACACCTCCTGGTGCGCGCGCGCAGACGCTAATGTACTGTACCTGGAATTGTTTAAGGATTTCATCAATCGGTTTTGACATGTTTTGGTTCCGGAGATAGCAGTTAAATGTTCGACAGTTATTTGACAGACAGGAGATCATATCTCAAGGTACGACTCCACAGACTAATAAAATACAAAAATGCAATACTAGTGTAGAAGTTCCCCAAGGAAGCATAATATTGGGTCCAGTGTAATTTATATTATATGTTACCGGCCAAACCCGATTTTAGGATAAACTAGATTTTCCTAGGCCGAAGTAGTTTATCCTACATGCGATTGGATAAACCGGTATAGACTAGGCTAAACCGGTCCGTCCGATGGCCGATAGGAGAAACTAGTTAATCCTAGGCTGAACTAGTTGAGCCTAAAGTGAATAAATACGCTTCAGGATAAACTGGTTTGGCTTAGTTAAAAATTATTCAGGCTACAGTGACGGAGCTCTAGAGGGTAGAGGGTAACGTCGGACAACCTGGAGACATGGGACACTCTGGAGGCTCGAACACCCTAGAGGATGGGGTGTAGCATCGTACATCATGAACGCTCGGACGCCCTGGAGGGACCTGGGACGCCCTACAGTGATGTAGCTCTAGATTCAGCGTAAATGGTACAATCGCACACCCTGGAGGCATCAAACGCATGTGAGGCTCGATTGCCCTGGAGGGTGCGGGGTAGCGTTGGACACCCTGAAAGCTCAGACACCTTATAGGCAAAGCACTTGCAAGATCGCTGTCGGTGATAGCTCTCACGAGCTGTTACATCACAGGTGTCGCTGGTCTGTGGAAGCCCAGCCCACGGCAGGCAGCGTGCGAGCTTTTAGGGTGTCCGACGCTACCCCGCACTCTCCAGTGCGTTCGATCCTTACAGGTGTTTGATGCCCCCCGGGGTGTACCTAGTGCCTCGCTGTAGGGCGTCCGAGCCTTCAGGGTGTCCAATGCTACACCCGACCCTCTAGGGTGTTCGAGTCTTCAGGGTGTCCGATGTCTCCAGGATGTCCGACGTTACTCTTTACCCTCTAGAGCTACGTCACTGTAGCCTTAACCATTTTTAACTAAGCTAATCCAGTTTATCCTGAAGTGTACTTATTAATTTTAGGCTCAACTAGTTCAGCCTAGAATTAACTAGTTTCTCCTATCGACCATCGGACGGACCGGTTTAGCCTAGTCTATACCGGTTTATCCAACCACATGTAGGATAAACTACTTTGGCCTAGGAAAAACTAGATTATCCTAAAATCGGGTTTGGCCGGTAACATATACACAAAAGAAATCAATGTCTTTCGTTTGAAATTATTAGAACTCGGCGTAACACTAAATTTTTTGTGGTAGATAAGATGTATGAAGTACTCACTTATTATTACTAGGTAGATACGGCGAGGTGATCTCGTTCCTGTCCTCCTGCACAGACGCGGTTCGTCTCCTGGGCCCGGTGTTGACGTCGCTGTCGTAGTCGCTGTGCACCCCTCCCCCGCGGGAGTGCGTCCGCCCCCCCTCCGGCTCGCTGAGGTACCCGGAGCGCGGGTCGAAGTACGCGTACTGGGACTTGTTCGACACGCGCTGCAGCGGCTCGTCTGAACGTCAACAGAGAAGATGTGAGGGAATGCATGTAACAAGGATTCAGGAAACTTGCAAAATTCATTAGCCGCAGGCAGGTTCCGAACCGGCGAACAACAACGGCGGTTTACAAGCGACACCCTTACCCTTTGAACGCAAATAGACAACAGATTTGGAGATGTCACAACGCTTCTACCAATATTTTATCAGTTCAAGTAGGTGCCACTCATACGGCAAAAGAGTTTTGCTAGTTTCAATGTTACAGATATAATGATGAGACACAGCACAGAAAAAAGTTTACGATTATTATTCGATGTTTTATGATGATCGTCAAAGCTTACTTTACTTTTATAATAATGAAAATAATCCTAAGAATAGAACAATGCATAAAAACCTATTTTCATAGTTTAAGGATATTTTTGCTACACCTTCAACTCCGCAGAAATTGTTCAAAGAACTTCAAAGTTAAAAGCATTACCTAAAACTATTTATTAGGTTTGTTATCTCTAGATTTGTATTAAAATTTAGTGTTTTTTAATCTAGTCATATTTAATTATATTTTGATCAACTATTTTAGTAAGTAGGCAGGTAAGTAATATTAAAGTTTTATGTTTCCTAAAATGTTTAACAAGAAAACGCCACACAATAGAAAGCGTTTATGAAACAGAAACTATACGATGAAGCAGTGTATGTACAAAGATTTGTCGTAAAGTGAATGTAAGCGATTGACAACATGTTATATCATGTGGAGTTATACAGCCACCGATGTTAAGTAAGAATTTGGAAAACTATGCCATTATAATCACCTCGTCGGTTTTTGTATCGAATAGTCACATAATCGTCTGAAAAAGAAAATTTATCATGTTCGGAGGAAAGTTAATGAATAAACCAAATGGGAAATTTTGTACAGAAGACATCACATCTTGAACGAACGAACGAGATTTTTGCCCCAGTCAGGGATTTCAGCCGTGTCCGCTTCAGGTAAGGCCTATTTAAATACAGCGGTATCCGAATGGGTAGGTACGTGGGTACAACGTGGGTAGTGGAACTAAATCATTGTAAATTTTTACCAATCAGAATACCGTGTACCCACGTACACTCTGAGGCTTGAATAAGGTCTTAAAATAATACTGGACCTCAAAATACTGATTTGACTTTGATTTCTAGACGTGAAAGTTGATGATACTTTTTACTGAGCTTTTTAGTTTAGCGTAAAGTCTGTCTTCTGTATGTAGGCATAGCTACATGGCAAAAAGATATACTTGCTTACCGTCGTATTTGTTTTTATGGATGGTGTCGTACATTTTCTTGTACCATCTCGATTGGTCTTTGACCTCCTGAAAATAGAAATATTTATTATGATAACTTTATACTGCATGAAAAATATTGCTTCTAGTGAATTTTTATCTAGGTAATTTGAATAATTATTGTTTTTAATTTGAACGTATTGTCAGGAAAAGTAAAGCGTGTCTGTCTACCAAGCAGAGATATGGCCCATGACACTGAAGAACTCTCTCTATATGAAAATATAGGTTCGAACGTGCATAAATAAGTTCGACTTTCGGTAACTAAATGACTCTATCAGCTGGCACAGAGTCATTAAGGTACCGAACTGTGTTCTTCTTCTTCTCTTTCTTTTATTATGTTCGACAAGTTCTTTATAATTTTTAGATACACAAGAATAGACGGACACACGACTTTTTATGGGTTTTCAGTAGCCATTAAATGCAGTTGGCCCAAAACAGCGATCTATGGAGACGCCAGGGGAAAGCCTACTTCTAGTGGTTATAGGTTATCCCACGGGTTCGATGATGATGACAAAACAAAACAAGCAATCTAAATGTAAAATAAAAAGTAAATCTTACAGATCTAAGTGCAACAGGCATGCCTTCTTTGGTGGTGGGTCCGATGCCGTCTACCTTGTCGCGTGGCTTGGCATCCATCGTCTGCCGGCTGCTGCCTCCACGACCGAAGCCGCGAAGGCTCGAGCGGTACTCCGCCTCGCTCTCGCTCGCGTACTCCTTGCGGAGCGCATGAACTGGAATTAAGAAAGAAAACAGTTATGTAAAGGTTTTTTCATTCGTTCATTCATTCATATTGTATTGTATTATTTTATTTTCTATGGGCCTAGTTGCCTGAAATAAAGGATTATTATTATTATATCAGCCCACATCTACCCACTGCTGAGTATAATCCTGTGCCTCCTGCATCCACTGTTTCACTGCAATGACCACTAGTTAGGCCACTAGATCGTCCGTCCATCTGACTGGTGGTCTGCCCACGGTCGCCACTCTATTACCGCCTTGGTCCACCGTCCATCATCCCGACGAGTCAAGTGTCCTACCCACCCCAACTTCAGTTTCGTGGTTTGGTAGAATAATTTTATTTTCCGACGACAGTGGCACAACACACACAGGCTAGCAATAATAATAATAAATACGACTACCTACACTTCGACGGCTGGTCCTTAATAGACCCTTTTGCTGTAACCTTGCTAGTAGCTGTTGAAGTAGTGTTAAATATTTATAATTTTGTACAAGGTGATGTTCTCTTACCCGGGTCTCCCCTGGGCGGCGATGGTCGGTCGCGCGGCAGACGGGCGCTCTCTCTGTCTTGCAGGTAGTTGGACCCGCGCGGGAGTTGACCTTCTGAAATGTGGAAAACGAAAGATTTAAGGTATATTCAGGAATAGCGCACAGTCTCTAACATTAAATCAATGCACGTAGATATGATATTGTTTTGACGAACCTCTGACACAAGGGTTCTTCGGGTCGTTGGACAACTTGGTGTCCCACGCGAAGAAGAGGAAATTGTATTGTTGTCTTAAATCAAATGTAATTATTCCTAAAGTCGTATTCATCTAAAGTCCTCAAAGATAAGTTTCAATCAGATTTTTCTTTCATAGACGAAGGACCAAAATGAAAAACCTAACGCAACTGCGTTACGATCTGAAAAATTTGTCGCATAACTTGCAAGAATGTTATCATGTCGACTCTGTCTTGGAACAAATTCGATTTGGCGACTCTACCAACGCAAATAGAAATAAGAGTAAAAACTCAAAATAAGGACAATCTCCAGATCTAGAGCAGGGTACAAAAGCCCGTTTTTTATTTATTTCCCAGTGAACTCGAGAACCAATAGCAGTCAAGAGGTGACACAGGTGAGCTCACTATTTGTCTATATTGAGCTGGGTACTACACCGACAGCTCTGTTGCGAATATTTTCACTTCATTTCGCCTCCACTGTCATTTCCATTCGTAGCAAAATGCTACACGTCTTGAACAGGCCCCTAACAATCGTTGACCTTCGTCACTGTCGAACTTATTATGCTAAATTCCACAATTTGCCTGAGATAGTGAAAAAGACAGCTTTGTCAGGTGATGTAAATAAAATAGAACCAGCTCAGCATCCACTCGAATCCTTGAACGATTACTAATCACAAAGTTATCTTTTGTCTAATAGTGCGATCTGATCTGATGCGTGTTAAATAAATAGTAGTACCAGTAAATCTCCATAGCATGACTGAATTTTACGCCCGTTATTTGAACCATCCACCAGATTAGGGAAACGGATAAAATTATTACCTTGTAAAGTTTACTACCGCCAGCTGATTTTCTTTATGGGGCCTTGAACTCAAGTAATTTTTAATTTGATTAACTCCATCGAGAAGTATTTCTTATAGGTGTAGGAGTTTAGAGGTAGAGAGATTATCGGTTCTTCAACAATTTAATGATGAGGGGGTGAGTGGTGGAGTGGTGGGGTGAAGCCGTCAGTGCGTAGATGCCTAACCAATTAATGGGAGTTTCCGGCAATTAGCCGTCATTCCGGGAGACGCCGGCCGAATAAATTACAAACTTGCCGTCGCGGAGTTTTTTACGACAGCTGTAATGTAGAACAAGATACCGAAGTATTATTTAATCTACTTCGTAAGAAAAATTTTAAGGTTTTGGACTGTTTTCTTGTTATGCTTAATCAAAATTTTATCGTCAATCTTGTAGAAAATTATATACGGCTTGCAATAATTCGCCGGCAGCGTTAAAGATACCGAGGTAGGGGTAAGGTAAGTAAGCCAGGTAAGTAATGTAATCTCATAATCATAAGCGGCAACGAGCAAGTCGCGTCGTAGTATCGTATTATACCTACATACTCACACATATATTGTATATATCGTGTGAGACACGCCGCCGTCTGAGAGATTTAGATAGCACAGATGCCAGTGGAATACTAAACAAACAAAACGGTGGGCGGCTATTAACGCGTTAAGACTGCAAAGATAAATATAGCGAGGACCTGATTAGACCTAAACTAGGTTAGAATATGCGTGGGAAGTTTTCGATCAACTTTAACGGTAGTAACAAAAACGGTGTACTTAACAAGCCGAAAGATGGTCAAGTTACTCAAAACTGAACATGGGCCGTTAAATTAAAAAAAAATGCCCCTTCCATAGTAAACCAATCAGCTGATCGGCGATTCTGTATGGAAGGTAGTTTTTTTGTATGTTTCGACCCATGTTCCATGGGGAAAGTTGTTCAGTTTCATCATTACCCGTCCCGTGGTGCTGCTGCCTCCCAAAGAGGTGATCCCTGCAGCAGCCACCCTCACTCACCTCTGGCCTTCTGCAGCAGTGTGACAGTAGGGTTCTGTACCCTCGGCAAGCGCCCCGTGGTGCTGCTGCCTCCCAATGCACTCAGACTCTTACTGACCTCTGGCCTTCTGCAGTAGAGTGACAATCGGGTTCTGCACCCTCGGCAAGCGCCCTGTAGTGTTACTGCCTCCCAATGCACTCAGACCTGCAGCAGGCGACTCTCACTCACCTCTGGCCTTCTGCAGCAGTGTGACGGTGGGGTTCTGTACCCTCGGCAAGCGCCCCGTGGTGCTGCTGCCTCCCAATGCACTCAGACCTGCAGCAGGCGACTCTCACTCACCTCTGGCCTTCTGCAGCAGTGTGACGGTGGGGTTCTGTACCCTCGGCAAGCGCCCCGTGGTGCTGCTGCCTCCCAATGCACTCAGACCTGCAGCAGGCGACTCTCACTCACCTCTGGCCTTCTGCAGCAGTGTGACGGTGGGGTTCTGTACCCTCGGCAAGCGCCCCGTGGTGCTGCTGCCTCCCAATGCACTCAGACCTGCAGTAGGTGACTCTTACAGACCTCTGGCCTTCTGCAGCAGTGTGACGGTGGGGTTCTGTACCCTCGGCAAGCGCCCCGTGGTGCTGCTGCCTCCCAATGCACTCAGACCTGCAGTAGGTGACTCTTACAGACCTCTGGCCTTCTGCAGCAGTGTGACAGTGGGGTTCTGTACCCTCGGCAAGCGCCCCGTGGTGCTGCTGCCTCCCAATGCACTCAGACCTGCAGTAGGTGACTCTTACTGACCTCTGGCCTTCTGTAGCAGAGTGACGGTCGGGTTCTGTACCCTCGGCAAGCGTCCGGTAGTGTTACTGCCTCCCAATGCACTCAGCCCAGCAGTAGGTGACTCTTACTGACCTCTGGCCTTCTGTAGCAGAGTGACGGTCGGGTTCTGTACCCTCGGCAAGCGTCCTGTAGTGTTACTGCCTCCCAATGCACTCAGCCCTGCAGCGGGCGCGCTCAAAGACGTTCGCAGACGACCCTCGCTCTCGGAACCTGATGTGCAGCCGTTCTGCTCCGAGCTCTGGAAAACCATTAGTGGATATTTAAGGTCGTGTTTTATACAGACAAATAATTATTGCGACTGCTCTCTAAATGGATACAAAAAGAGGTAAACATAGAAACCGGATCAGCAGGCCTGGGCGAGACGGCAATATATCATGAAACCTGACAACTTTTCCTAGGTACATTATGCTGAAGCACTGTACAAAGAAGCTCTGCATGGTATCTCTATATCATCATCAACAGTGATAGTCTACTGCTGGACATGGCCTTTTATACAAATAATGTCTGAAACTGAAATACACACATACATATTTCACGCCTATATCCCTTCCGGGGTAGGCAGAACGTCTGACAAAAGTTTGAGAGGCTATAAGACTGTAACACCATAGTGACAGGTTGTCAGCCTGTCACCCAAAAATGGCAATACGCATCAGAAAAAATAGACAAAAGAAAAATTAAGAGATCCTTACAAGACATTTGCTATTCTGTTTTTGTTTCGACATATTTTTACATTAACTTTCTAGTAAAATTTCTCACAGAAGTTACAATACTAACTTTTCGGTCCTCTACAATTTCCTAAAAATTTCACAAACTTTAGATAGAAGATTTTCCTTCAGGATTACTTTGTTGCTTGAAAGCCAAAGCTAAAATTTTATTAACATAGTTGAATGAAAAATAAGGTTTTAGGCATCTCGTAAAATTCTGTTATAACTTTCAGGTGTACAGTTCAAAGCGAAGGTGTCATACATTTTATTTTACTTTGATCTTCTTCAACGAAATGGTAATAAAATACACAAACCCTGTGTAACTGTGATATATCTGCTAACACGCGTGTTAGTCGCATGGTTATTGCGACAGTCACAGTGTTACTGCCAGTAGACATGACATAATTACTTATAAGTAGTTGTGGCCTAGTATTCTATCGAAATGCGGTGCCAAACTACTTACTGTATTCTATGTTCATTTGAAAAGCTTAAACTTTTAGGTGAGCGCTTACTCCCGACATGCGACAGACATGAGCATCACTAGAAAAAGAAACATGAACTCACTCCAAATTTACGGCGGGCGGGCGGCGTCTCCTCGAAGTGCACCGGCCTGAAGGTCTTCCTGGCGGGCTGCGGCGAGGGCCCCGCGCTGTGCGGGGTCCACACGGGCGGGGGTGGTGGTGGAGGGGGGCCAGGTGCAGGGCTGCGCGGGGGGGCGGTCACCGGCGCGGGCGACGGCGCGGGCGGCGGCGTCGGCGCGCCCGGCCTCCACACCGCTGCAGGACAAAAACCTTGGTTAGTGATACTTTTCAAATATTCATACTTTCGGGACTCATCCATCAGTTCGTACTAAGGCTGCAAAACTGCTTGTTAGTTTGCCAGAAACTTTTGTCATGCATAAATTACATTACACCACTTTTATGCATTTGCTACGGCGTAGCACTATGGCTACGATTATATTTCATGGCTTTGGTAGGAGCCAACAAAAATTCACACAAAATCAATACTTGATATTGGAAACCTGAATCAGGGAGTCAAATTAAACTTGGCACGAAGAGTGCACTTTAAAAAGTAAATTGCACTCCTGAAACTGCACGTGTGCGTGTGTAGATGTGTTTGTGTGCTGTCTGGATCTGTATACGGCATTTTACACAAATTGGGTTAATGGTTCAGACGAATCGCAACGTGATACGATAATGGGAGAAATAAATACTCAAACGCGCAGCAAAAGAGGTAGTAAGTAAATAAATTACAATATGAATGCATACAACATATTAAAAAAAAATCTGGATATAGGTATAGGTAATCTTTACCCTTCTTTGGTTGGACTGATAAATAACACGTTATGATACGAACAATAACTACAATCATGTTTGTTAGTTATTTACTATTCAGATACTTATTGGATATTCACGTGAAATATTTATTACAACAATGTGCCATGATCACGATATTAACAAATTCTGTAGGTGTATGGTGTGTCATTTCGGCTTTGCTTAGCACCACCCTATTTTTTTTACGTTAATTTATGGTATTATGGTGTATTACAATTTTTGGGCAACAGGCTGATTAGATAACCCGTCGCTGATACTAGCTTTTTCTGAAACCACTTTCAAATAATTGTCGGACGTGGCGATAGTTTTATGACCGGCAACGCTCTGCCTACCCACCTAGGGATAGAGGCGTGGTATGTGTGTTGTGTATGGTGTATGGTGCCACCGCGCCGCCGCCATACCGCGTGTAATGGCTCGGACTATTACGACCTGAAACGCTCTGCCTACCCACCTAGGGATAAAGGCATGGTATGTGTGTTGTGTATGGTGTATGGTGCAGCAAGGGTGCGCCACCGCGCCGCCGCCATACCGCGTGTAATGGCTCGGCCTATTACGACCTGAAACGCTCTGCCTACCCACCTAGGGATAAAGGCGTAGTATGTGTGTTGTGTATGGTGTATGGTGGAGTAAGGGTGCGCCACCGCGCCGCCGCCATACCGCGTGTAATGGCTCGGCCTATTACGACCTGAAACGCTCTGCCTACCCAGCAAGGGATAAAGGCGTAGTATGTGTGTTGTGTATGGTGTATGGTGCAGGAAGGCGCCGCCATACTGCGTGTAATGGCTCGGCCTATTACGACCTGAAACGCTCTGCCTACCCACCTAGGGATAAAGGCGTAGTATGTGTGTTGTGTTTTGTATGGTGCAGTAGGTAAGGGGGCGCCACGGCGCCGCCGCCATACCGCGTGTAATGGCTCGGCCTATTACGACCTGAAACGCTCTGCCTACCCACCTAGGGATAAAGGCATGATATGTGTGTTGTGTATGGTGTATGGTGCAGTGAAGGCGCGCCACCGCGCCGCCGCCATACTGCGTGTAACGGCTCGGCCTATTACGACCCGATGTGATCACGCCCCGCGTCAATCTCTACTATTTGCTCACGACAAGGAAAACGGATGTTTGAACTACGTACCTACACTTTGGGGAAAGTGATTGATTTGTTACCGAATCTGTAAAAAATATATGATAAATAATACTGAATTTGATAACTGAACTTGAGAGAAGCGAAGACCATACAAAACCTGAGTACACATTCTTGCTGACAGCCATCCGTAAGTAATCCAACATGTTTTGTTCCCGTCTCACAAACGCGCGTAAATATAGGTACAAATGATACCAAGCGAGGCCAATTCACATACCACCCATACCACCTACAATAGCATTCCCGAAGAGGGTTGACGTCAGGCAGGCCGGTCATAAAACATTGCTACATGATTTTGTGCTCTAACAAAACATGTTACACCAAACCCAACTGATTTAGGATAAAGGGAGCCAGATGATGATACTATGCAGATAGATCAAGTAAGATTTTTTGTCACGACTCGTGATGTTTCATAAGCACACAACAGAAAAAAAAACGCAACGAATATTTCAGAGAGAAGGCTTTTTGTCGTTTGAATAGGTAAGAGGGCATGATACAAAATGTTTTACTGTGCCTAGGCGCCACTACCGCTAGTGGTTTAATAATGTACCCGCCTCGTTTAATTCCGATGCCGGCATCACCCCGCACCGACGGTTATGTTGTTGATACACACGATTGGATTGCTCCATCACATCACTCACTCACATATACAGGGAGATGTGCAGCATATAGTGATATTACGAACTGTAGCTGAAACTAATATAACTTAAGATAACGCCAAAGTTAATATAGCTATACGAACGGAAATGGGTAGGTACATACTTAACAATGGATAAGTGTAATCTGAAGGCAAAGCTTGAGCTTTGATACAGTTTCGGATATTAAAAGCTAAGCGTACCGTACCTATGTGATTCTTAAACAGTAACGAACACTAAACAGCAGAGAAACCAAAATTCAATCTTCAATATTAAAATCCTGAGCTGAATTGTGGACCAATGCTGCCTCGCTCCATTACGATTGTTCAGTGCAAGTTAACACAATAACGAGCCGTTAGCAGGGGAGGGGAGCGGCAGGGGGGGTGTGGTCGAGTTCAAAATGTTTAATTGGAAAAAAGAGCAAAATGGCGCGTTCATTTCGTGTAACAATGCACGTGCCTTCCGCAACACAAAGCCCGTTGTATGGCGACTACCGACGCCGAGTTTTCATTACGAAATTTTGTATCAAATACGTACGATTTTATTTGCTGTTGATTTTTGTGCCGTTACGAAATGCGAGAGCCATACCCAACTAACAAGTTTTGGTCGTATAATGGTCGGGACAACGTTATCGCTACGTCTTGAAGTCGGATAGTTTTGGTCGTTTAGTGGTTATATAAACGATTATACGACGCGATTTGGGCACAAATTATATGACTTTTGTCCGTATAAAGATCGTATTAAGGTCGTATTAATGGGCTTAAGTCTGGTAAAAGTCATATACAAGTCTGATTCGCGACGTATGGTCGAATAACAGTAACTTATACGACTGTTATTCGACCATTTAGCCGTGTAGTGGTCGTATTATTGTCTTTAAACCGATCAAAAGTCGTGTAGTGGTCGTATTACTGACATTTACACGACCTGAAATCGTGTAGTGGTCATCGGTGTTACTTTAACGTGCACGGACTTCAGTGTGCTATCAAACGAGTGAAAGTGAGGTTAAAGACAAACAAATCATTCAAAATAATTAATGTCTGCCATGTTTGTTATCGAATATAATCTGAAAAGTTGTGAATGGTGTTAGGAACTGTTTAGTGTTGAGTTTTCAAGTGGGAAATTGTTTTGTCGACTATTTTGTGTTATTATTCAAACAAAATTTTAATGCCCCTACAAATAATAACGATTTGAATTATTTTATTTATGTTATTAATTCATTATTTATTAATATAACGTTTATACAACTTAACGTAGTGATCGCGACTGTTAAAGGACACTTTACGACTTAAAGTCGGGTTATATGACTAGAAACCATTTTCTGTCCGCCATTTTCAGGGTACCGTTTAGAAAGTGAAAACCTTGAAAGACATTGTATTGTACAGCATAATACTGGCCGACAGTATAATGTACACCACACCAGAGGAACACAATACAACATTATGGATGGAATCAAAACAATGTCGCCATCCTTCACCCCTTACCAAAAATGTACGGGGGTGTAATGCTCGACATTGTGATCGGAGACATCTCGTGAGTAGTAGCGTAGTAATGTGACTTGATTGATAATTTTACATACATTCCTAACAAAATCCATATCGTTTTTATTTAAAATAATATAATTATATAATATTCTTTATTGAGCTTAGTCGCTCAATTTGTTCGCTCCAACTCTAACCTTACCTAGCCTACTGTTTTGGAATTGTGTTAAAGGTGGTCTCTTATTGTGGGGGCTGCACCCCCCAAACCACCGTCCCGCCGCCCTGGGTTGCCTTGTATGTTAGGTTCGAATAATGAATCAACAGGGAGTTAGGAAAAGTAGTCTGTCCCATCGTATAATAAAGTATGTTAAGGGTGTTCAAATGATTTTTGAAAAATATTTGAAAATAAAAATATTTTTAAAATCTTTTATTGTTCAACTCTACAACACAGTGCTTTACAATGAACTGTCAATTACCACTCCAATAACTATGCACTGTTCCTTCACAGCGCGTAATAAGATCTACAACGGTCAACCGTAGCTGAACGTGACTATTTAAATATAACGTCGAATATTTCAATATATTTTTTTAAATAATGTTTTATATAAAATCTTTTTAATTTATTTTTTAAACGTGGTCAAGACACTATGTTATACCTACGTAACAGAACTTGTGGTTTAAAGGATCGTATTACTTTTCTTAACACCCTATATAAGTCGATTACAGCTAACACTGTCACATCACTTCATCCGCTATGACGTAACTTGTTTTGATTCTGTTTGCAGCACTCTATATTATTAGTCTGGGCCCATATTTCAAGTCTATCCATAATGCCGTACATTATTCTGTAGTACAATACGTTATCAGGCATTATCGTGTTGTGCTTTGAGTATATCGTGCATAGTATGTACTCCACGGAGGAAACGTGGTGAGACGTAAGATAACATCTGTCAGCTGTAATTGATGCGACGATTCCCTATAATGTACGACATTGTATTGTACAGCATAACTATTGCTGACAGAGTAATGTACGACATAATGAAGTACGACATGATGAATGGAATCAGGACCAACTATAGCCCCGTACAAAAAATGTACGGGGGTGTACTACACAACATGATGAACTATTCTCAAGGCTGGCAGTAGTGATCTGATTTAATCGTTAATTTCACATACCTACTTATCAATGCCATCTTCCTGCCCTCATCCCAATTACCTGGGGTCGACGCAACACGTTTTGTTGAACACAAAATCGTGTTGCAAAGGATTTGGCTTAATTTTACGACTGTTTGTCCATCTGTCTGTCCATTCGTCCATCCGTCCGTCCGTCCGTCCATCCATTCGTTAATTTATCCATACATATATCCAGTCTGTCCGTCCGTTCGAACATATATTTCCTATTTTATTACCTACAGAACCATGGCCACAATAATTCACACCACAGCGAGGTCAAGTAGTTGTGAAGAAGTATTATGTACGACTACTAAACAATTAAAAGGTTTTTAAGAGTCATATAAATAGCCTTTTTAAGACTTTTAGTCGTTTAATCGTTATGTTACACCACGTTTATACGACATTGCGTTGTGTTTTAGGTAATAATATGATCATAATATAACTAATGATCAAATTACAGTTGTAGGCTTGACTAAAAGTCATATAAAGGTCGCAATGACGCTTTTGATACGACTTTGCGGTTTATTTAAGGTAATAATACCTTTTAAATTTTATATTTAAGGTAACCTTTATATACCTAATGGTCAGGTAACAGTAGGTGGCATGACTAAAAGTCATAAAAATGTCGAAACAGCGACGTTTTTATGAGAATGCGGTAAGACCTTTATACGACCGTTATATAACTAATGGTCCGGTAACAGTCGCTAGCAGACTTCAAGTCGTATAAGAATCACCATGGTGACCTTAATACAACCATGTGGTTGATTAAAGCAAATAATAAGACCTTTATATACCTAATGGTCTGGTAACAGTCGGTGGCCTGACTAAGAATCATCTTACGGTCGCAATAGCGACTTTTATATGACTTCGATGTTTATTACAAGTAATACGACCTTTATATACCTAATGGTCTGGTAACAGTCGGTTGCATACCTAAACGTCATATAACAGTCGCAAAGGCGACTTTTATGCGACATTTAGACAAGAAATTTATTCGACTTTTATACGACCTTTATACAACTTATGGTCTGGTAACAGTCGCTGAATTGATTTAAAGTCATATGACGGTCGCACTGGCGACTTGTATACGACTATACGTTTTATAAAAGATAATGATACGACCTTTATATACCTTATGATCTAGAGACAGTCGGTGGCCTGACTGAAGGTTATATAATGGTCCCAACAGCGACGATTAGTATTATAATTTAATCGTATAACGATCATTTATACGACCTTTATACGACGGTCGTATAATTAAGTCGTATAAACGTTTACTCGACCAAATTATACGACTTTAGACGTTTGCGACTAAAAGGTCGAATAAGACACCACTACACAACTCAGTGAAATTCTGCTTACCACTATACGACCTTTATATAACCAAAAGTCGTTTAGTCTGTTTTTTATAGGACCACGTTGTTAGTTGGGTATTGTTCGTTCCGAAAAATCTGAATTTTCGTAACGTTTTCGATATTCAAAATTTACCATTACTATTTTAACATAAAACGATAAAGAATAAAGCCCAAAAGTCCTAACTCGATGGCATCCAGAAGTTAGGTACGTTAGTTACTATTATCTAATCGGTCCCAGTATTATTTTATTAGAAGTACGGTTCCTAATATTGAATTAACGAGTCAACAAAACGGGGCTCTTCCGGATCTAACAGGTGAAGAGGTAATGGTATCCATGACAATTTGCAACCGTATGCCGGAGTATATTTAAAGGAAAAGGGGGTAATGTTATCAACCCTACACCTCTTCAAGCACCTGCATTAAGTACGTACTCAAACGAACGTTTTAAACCTGAGCTTAACGTTTAATCCCTCGCGTCGGATTTACCCCAATCGAGATAATTGGTTATTTATCTAAAATGCCGGCGATTGCGAGCCGCAGCCATCAAAGAGGGATGCAAATAAATTAAAAACAAGCCGACAGTAAATTCATTTGGACTGCAAATAAAATTCAATTTGAGCGAGTTTGTGTAACTGACGATAACGAGGTGTAAGGATATTGTGGGATTGTGAAACGATCGTTAGCTTTTGAAAAAGTTTCTGTTAGATGATTTCAAACAACAAATACTTTGACACACACCTACCGAAAGTCGACGGATTCGCTGCAGCGTCTCTACTCTACGACTCTGACTACGTCACGTCGTAGCAAAGTCGCGCGACATTCTTGCTACGCGCCGCGACGTAGTCACACGCATTCTCGCTACTACGTTGCAAAGTAGCCGTACATACCTATGCCTGCCATTGCAATACTTCAGATCCAATTTTAAATTAAAATAAAATAAAGCAACTTTCGGGGTTCATGGCATTTGCAACTAGCCTGCACACTAGTTTTTACGGACTTTACGGTGTCACGTAGCCACGTAGCCGAGTTTTTAGAAAATGTAACTCCAGCACACAGGTAACTCGATTACTCGAGAATTCACCTCCACAATTACGCGACTACTCTTTACTACGCTGGCAAAGTGAGAATGTGCCTATCAAACTAGTTTATATGCTCCAAAGCGTTTTGTAAATGAGGAAAATGGAAAGGACTTCTGAAACTGACAAGTGTTCTACTTAGTTCAAATTTTTATCAGCATCATTCTGTTACGACTTTGTATGATTCCCTAATATAAAATGTATAAAAATAATGGTCTATATTTTTCCGTGCTGATAGCAAAGCATTTGAATTAAATGTGCCCACGAAGCATAGCAAAGGCGCTGCGTTGATCTTATTTATCTCTAGAAAACATACAGTTAAGAGTTAATTAGAAATTTGATCGCGTAGTAAGACTATCCGTCTAAGGGCTGTATTTTCTAGACGCATTAGGGATTCAGATCGCAGTCTAGGTTTTCTAGCCTAGGTATTGTACAGACGAACGGCATTTACTCAACTGCATGTGTCAAGGCGTGTTGTCATCCACCGCGACGGTATAATTCGAAGTCAGCAGAACAATAATTATTGTAAGGTCTATCTGCGATCATAGTGTCACGACCAGTCTAAGCGAGAGGCCAAGTTACGCTCTAGTTGCAATACTTAGATACTAAGCGACCAGCGTGACTTGGCCTCCCGCTTAGGCTGGTCATGTCATGACACCATAATAGCAGATTGACTATATACCTTCCACTCACTTATTTGTGCCTTTATGGGAATTAACGGCATGTACCGGGTAGATTCTATACGGTCCGTTCTTCCCAGAACAACTTCTAAGCCCAGTCTCGCCCCAAAGGCTTATAAGCACTTCCGGGTGAGCCCTCGTTCCTTACTAAGCCGACTGGCGTAGTTTTGATTGCCCCGGGGCCAAAGCTGTATAGTATTCACACAAAAAACTATGCTTCTTCTTTGAGTGGGACACCAAATCGTCCTATAACCCGATGAACCCTAGCGTCAGAGTTTTTCAACCGCCTTCTACAAGTAGCAGGCCTCTTACATAGTTGTGTAACGACCGACGTCGAAGTGATCATAGACAGACAGTAACCGGACCGACGGCTTAACGTGCCCTCCGTAGCACGAAAACTATGCTAATAGATGGCAACTGCAGACGGCACCACTTCCCGTCAGGTAAATGTCGTTCGTTTGAAAGAGTAAGGCACCACTTCCCGTCAGGTAAATGTCGTTCGTTTGAAAGAGTAATCAAGGAAATCATCTAACTCTCGCCCCATGTTTAGACCACGATAACACAGTTCTGTCTATCTTTTAAGGGGCGGCTTCGGAGACGCGCCGCGCGAAGTTTAGGTTTTTAGCGCTACTCACACAACGATCGAACCTCGCGCGCCGCACACGCACACATGTATGGATGCACAGTGGTTTAGATCAGCGTACTTTGACTCGCCAACTAAACTGTAACTTTGGATTTCGTTACCATATAAAATTATTGTCTGCTAAATTTATTAGGTACTAAATAATAATAAAATATTGAATAAAACTTCTGAGGTAACTTTAACATTTTATTATTTAAATAAAATTGAATAATTAGGTATTATGAAATAAAATTAGGAGATCTAAAGGAAAATTATACTTGGTGTTGCAAAACAACCAATAAAGCTTTAAGGAGGTCAAGGCACTAGTAAAATTGAACTGAACCACTTTCTCCATGGAACATGGTCGAAATATGAAAAAGAAATTGGACCTCCCATACAAAATTAACTCAATTTGTATGGGACATTTATTGGTTGTTTTGTAACAACACCAAAAACTACTGCCGGATTACTAGTGCCGGAGATACTTCATGATTCTGCGATATGCCTACTATGCTTAAATGATTACAGTATCAAATTGTCCACTGTATCAAAATGTCCACTATTTTTAAAAATCAAAATTGATGCGTAATATGTCACGTACGCAAAATATTTAAAGAAAATAAGTTGGAAAACGCCAAAATGCCATAAAAGTAAAACTTTATGTCACAGGTTGTAAAATGGGATTAAACTGAGAATGACGCAAAATGCTAGGGAACAGAAAAAAAACAAAATATAACTAGTATCAAAACGGCGTTGTTATGGCGACTGTAATCTTCTTCTTCATCGAGTCGATAATAATAATTTAAATAACTTTTGACCAGTGCTTGGCAACTAAAACGCCTTTAGTATTTGCTTCTGGCAGGTCTTGAAGTGTGCATGAGTTTGGGCAATTGGGGCAGACGAGTAAATGTCCCATAGTCTGGCCAGCTCCACAGTCGCAACTGTCATCCACCGACAAACTCCACTTGACTCTGTTATCGTGGCACCTTCCTTCACCAGCCCGGAGTCTATTGAGTGACTTCCAGACTGCCCAGGGAAGGACACCACCAGGGCGAAGCTTCTCGGCAGGTGGCAGATGGGACGCATCAGGTGGGAACAACGTTTCCCAATGCTCAAGTCGTATTTGTGTGGCTTCATCTTCTGAATACTTTTGCCTCATCAAGCTATTTCTGTAACGGATGTCAGCCGTCGTCGTTTAGTTGCTTTGCCATTTCCATTGAGCAGGCAGCGTGCTGGCAACTACTTGGGGGGGGGGGGGCTATTTCGGCTAGCGAGTACAGGTGGGAAAGTGGCGTCACCTGCTTGAGTGTACCGGTGATAATGCGGAACGACTCATTTAGAGCATCGTCAGCCTGACTGGCGTGTGCTTACCGTGCCCATACTGGACTCGCGTACTCGCCAGCCAAGAGAGTTAGACTCCTGATGCACCCCACTTGGTTGTAGTTAGTCATCGCAGAAGGTTATTTCTGACACGTGCGCCTCAGGAGCCGGGCACCAGGTGCTTAACTAATCCACGAGATTATGGCAAGAACGAAACAATATATCTCGATGCAAGAAAAAGACCGTGATAAAACAAGTAAACAACTCGAAGCCAAACAAACTGTGTCACAAGTTAACACAACCCTAGCTCCTCATTGAAGCTGATCACCGGCATCTGATTGTCTCACGCGAGCTGCTTTAAGACGAACCAAATTAACTCGCAATACTCGTATCTAGAACTCTCCTAGGTTGGGTGTTACGCATTCACCAGTTCCACTCATGCTGAGATTGAACTAAAACAAATTGGATATATCAGCGCAAAACCTAAACTCTTCAAGCCAACGACAGTTCTTCTTCACTTATCAAACTTAGCAAATCTGAACCAAAGAAAAAACATAATCGAACAGAACCAGTATACCGCCAAGATCTTTTACCTGAACTTTGGATATTATATTGAGTCTTTGGCCACGACTGCAGCAAAAAGACTCGGAATTCTCTCGAAGGTCAGGCGATACTTCACACCAGTACAGCTTTTACAACTATACCAAGCTCAAGTCCGTTCCTGCATGGAGTATTGCTGTCACCTGTGGGACGGGTCTGCCAAATACCAGCTGGCAGCCCTGGACTCGATTGAGAAGCGCGCCAAGAAACTCATCGCTGATAGGGCACTGATTGACGCAAAGTTACAGAGCCTCGAACACCGTCGCAAAGTAGCTTGCTTGTCGGTATTCTACAGGATACATTTCGGGAAGTGTGCACAGTCTCTCCATGACCTGATACCTCCGTCACCATTCCATCTCCGGTGCACGAGACGCCGGTTGGGATTCCACCCTTATATTGTAGTGTAGACATCCCGCAAATTCGCACAAAGCGCTTCGCTTCTACATTTTTAATGCGAACTGCTAAGGAGTGGAACTCCCTGCCTCCGGATCTGTTTCCGGAACGTTATAACCTGGGCCTTTTCAAGGCGAGAGTGAATAGGCATTATCTGGGCGAGCATGTTCCATCATCGTCTGCATCGTCACTTAACATCAGGTGAGATTGCGGACAAATGCTTACCCATTATTTATAAAAAAAAAAGAAAAAAACCTAACGACGACGAACGATGCAAGAGATGTATTTTTTACATTTACTGTAAATCTACTTTTTTTCTTTTTTGCTATGTTATTTTATTGCTCAAATGATTAAAGTATATTTTAAAGACAAAACAGTTAGAATAATCTACTGTAATTTTTATTTTTATTTTGTAAGCCGTTTTTGGCTATTCTATTAATTTATTTTCTAAGTTAGCTAGGGTAGCTTAGGGCCTAAGAATATTGTAGATTTTAGAATAGGTGCACTTCTGGGCAGGCTTTTGGGCGGTTTTTCTGTCCAGGGGGTCCGGCTAACCATACAAATGTAACTTCTTTTTAAAATTTTGACAGAATGTTATTCCATTTAACTGTCATTCATTGAGGCATAAAGTTGCATGCTGTGTGGTTAGCCTGGCCAGCCCCGAGGCAGTGCCTTTATTTTTATTTTGTTTATCCCGCCTGAGCCGCGTTTAGAGTAGGAGCTCAAATTGTTATAAAAAAGAGAAAATTTTGCATTAGAAATTTTCTCTTTTTTAAGATTGTATTCGAATGTGACTTTCTTTAAGAGAATCTTGTAAATTCCTACGAAGAAATAAATGATTGAATTTTGAATTTTGATGAACCCAACTACCAAGTAGCGATGACCAGGCTGCGACCGCGAATCGGCGCACGCAACAAGACCATCAACCCATGTCCAAAACCACGCGCACGCAACATTTATCCCAAACCTGTTGATTGATCTCTGTAAGAACCAGCCATTCCTCCGGAAAAAAAACCGCAAGCGAGAATCGACCATCTGCACCTCAGAACGTCGTCCTACCAAATATGGGTCATAATCATAATAATGGACTAAAGTATCGATTTTCTAGAAGCTTGCGTCAATAATTTTGCATTTTGCAACTTTGACATTTTGCAGCTTTAAAATTTAGCAATTCTGTTTTTTTTTTGCATCTGAGACATTTCCCGTTTAGTGTAGTATTTGTTTGCTTTGACATTAAGCCAATTTCATAAAGTAGTCATTTTGATACAGTAGTCATTCTGATACGGTGACCATTCTGATACAGTGGACTTTTCAAAGTTGGTATTTTAATACTGTGGTCAATTCGATACAGTTAACATTTTTAAATTGTGGTCATACTGCGTCCAAAGGATTTCAAGGGGTAAACCCAGCCCATGAAATTTAGCGCCAAAACATATCTGCAAACGGTTGTAAATATGTCCTTGTCCACTTGCCTACCCCCTAAGGAGTACAGGCGTGATATTTTCTCAAGTTGATGTAAGTGCCGTATGAAAAATAAGATAAAGCGCGAAAAGATATCAGAAAAGGGTTGTAAGTTAGCCCTTGTCCATTTGCCTACCCCCTAACTAAGGGGTACAGGCGTGATTTTTCTTAAGTTGATATAAGTACCGTATGAAGAATAAGATTCAGCGCGAAAAGATATCGGAAAAGGGTTGTAAGTTAGCCCTTGTCCATTTGCCTACCCCCTAACTAAGGGGTACAGGCGTGATTTTTCTAAAGTTGATATAAGTACCTTATGAAGAATAAGATTCAGCGCGAAAAGATATCGGAAAAGGGTTGTAGGTTAGCCCTTATCTATTTACCTATCCCGTAAGGGAAACAGGCGTGTTTTTTTCTAAAGTTGATATGAGTAAAGTGCGTTCGATACTACCCCCAGATTAATTATACTTGCTTACTTAGATTAATTAATTATACTTACTTACTCAACTGAAGAACGTAACCACTGTGCATTGATTTTGTGTAAGTATACGGTTCGATCGCGATCTCTGGATGCGGCGTAAAGCGACGTGCTCTCACCCCGGAAGTGCGTGGCTTACTGAAGGCCGCGAGCGCACGCACTCGTATTTGAAGGAAGCGCACCGCTCCATAGTAATTTGTATGAAGATTTTGAGCGAAAAAATTTAGTTACTTTGTGATTTTTTTACGTAAAACTGGTGTGTATTTATTAAAAAATGACGATTGTATCGGCTTCCTTATAGATTTAACTTTATTATTTAATAAAATTCATTTAATAATTCTTGTTAATAACGTCTCAATTTTTACAGTGCGGGAGTGCAATTTACACGTTTTTAGTGATATTCCGATTTTTTTTTTCGGTTATCCATAAGCTTTAACTTAAATTCGAATGTTTCATCGGCATGTACCTTTCATTGACTAGTTGAGTGATTTTTTTCAAGACTATGAAGCATCGTTTTCTGTATATATTTTTTACAGTCCCGACCCT
Source organism: Phthorimaea operculella (assembly GCA_024500475.1). Lineage (NCBI taxonomy): Eukaryota > Metazoa > Arthropoda > Insecta > Lepidoptera > Gelechiidae > Phthorimaea > Phthorimaea operculella. Next base: position 77,774 of record JANFCV010000327.1, read on the forward strand.
CGATTGCCTATTGCTGACCCTTAATCCTTTGCTAATGTGATACGAATTTGCATCTGTCAATGCTTTCCAATCTCATCTAGAATCAACGATGCGATGTGCTAAGTATAGAGTAGGAACCGCGTTTAGAGTAGGAACTCAAATTGTTATAAAAAAAGAGAAAATTTTGCATTAGAAATTTTTTCTTTTTGAAGATTGTATTAGAATGTGAGTTTCTTTAAGAGAATCTTGTAAATTCCTACGAAGAAATAAATGTGTGATACTATTCCACGCCAACATCACACGACAACCTAACGTAATACATAAATGTAAATATATGTGAGTAGGTATACTGTGTTCATTGTAGCTTGGTGATTTGGACAGATGTCATGAGATTGACGGAGAGCCATTTGAAGTGACTTTGAAACGGCGCTTGTATAATCGTCGATAAATTCAAATGTTTAAATCACTATTGAATATCACTTGTTTAGGTAATTTAAATCAAAATTCAAATACAGGGTGTTAGAAAACGTAGTTCGTTCTTTCAAACCACACATTCTCCACAAACGCTATTATTTATTGGCTGTTTTTGAAAGTTATTACTTGGCGATGGCCATCAGCGCTTTTTTACATTCTTAGAAAATGAGTACCCGCAACTTTTACTGCATGTTGCCATTCAGCCGCCATCTTTTCTTAAAATCACCATTACTTAAAGGTACCATTCTGAAATGACCACCTGACCTTAAAAATTCGCACAAGAAATACGTCGCTTTGTGTGCACACGTTCATACTAGCGCATTGACACGTCGTGAGACGAAAAAGTCGCCGAGAAAAGTCGCATGTGTGAACGGGCACTTAAATATCACTTGTTAAGCTAATTTTAAGCTTAATTGAATAATAAATTCCGCCTAAAATATGACACATTTATTTTTGTGTTCTAATAATCAGTAAAATTATTAAATAAATATGCTCGCTGTAACAAAGTTACATCTCAGAGACATTATTAGTAGGTATGTGCCCTAAATAATAGGCATGTTACTGTTATAATAACAGTGACTAGGAAGCAATACTTTTCAGCCTAGTTCAGCTTGATACAGCTTTTATATGGTATGCCTTTCGTAGGCATAATTTTTTTTCCACTAATATGTTTTAGCATAGGTAACATGTTTCGCATAATTTTTTTTCGCCTACCATTGCTTTGACATAATAGTTTCTTGCCATCATATTTATCTCGGCATAATCATATTTTAGACTATTGTATTTTATACTAACAATATTTTGGCATAATTGCTTTTGTAATAATTTTTTTGGACTAATATAATATATTTTTTATTAAGTTCAAATGGCAGGAAATGTAAGTCAGTTTAGTATTTTTTAAGATATATTAGGTTAAATTAGGTCAGTTTAGGTTAGGTTAGGTTAGGTTATTTTTATACAATTTAGGGGTTCTTCTAATGCATCAGATTTTTATGCCTATTTTGATTATGGATATGACAATTTATGGTTTTGTATTTTAGGCCTATGTACTATTATGGCAATATTTTTTGTGCGTAAAGAAATTATGCCTAAACTCTTATGCGTACATGAATTATGCGTTAGTATTATTAGTTTAAATTACAGTGTGCTAAAATATATTATGCCAATTATTTTTATGCAAATGGATAGAGAACCCTTTTATATCATTCGAGACTTCTAGAAACTTAATAATTTTCCTATTACATAATTTAAATTTTCATAACTGTAGAAGGCGAAACTCTTCTGTCTAACTGTTTTCGACCGACGAAATTTTACTAGTATTGATACTCAACTAGATATAAAAATAATACATTTCCTTGCGAAGTTTTTTTTTTCAAATTAGCCTAGTGCCATCTTTGTACACTTGAAGATAAGCTAGAAAATTTCCCAACATTCTTCGTGGCCAATGCTTGTTAGTATACCGGTCTTGAGAGTGGATCCTCCCCTGAGAGTGAAGGATGGTTTTCGGTGATGCTTAACTGCGTCTTTAGGTTTAGAGGCTTTTCGTTGAGTTTTTGTTTTGATGATAATATTTTGTTGCTTTTAAATTTTCATTTTGCTGAATAAAGAAAGTAAGACAGCACTCACTTGTGAGTGTTGCAAACTCAAAATGCTATTACTAATTAAGTACTTAACCCTGTCGCCTTGTATTCGACGCTCTCGGCTTATGGATAAACACCGCAACACAAATTTCGAATAAAAATATGAGGAAAGCATCAACACTTAAAATATCGATGATTAGGAACGAAAATTATGAAATCCTAATAACAAAAACGAAATAAACGAAATTGTACTGTGTAAATAAATATCTAGTGTTTGAGGTAGATATTGTTATATTATAGAGTTAAATTGAACTTGTGGCTGTTAGCAAAAAGGCAAACTGCCAATCCGCTGATTTGAGTTACTATGGGAGATTCAATTTCTTTTCTTATATCGACTTTGTTTCTTGGAAAAAGTAGTTTCTTTTTTCACAAGCTGACCTGCATTTCCACTATCGGTCACTAGTAAAACTTCACCCTATATACACTTGCTGTTGTATAGTTGTTGTTCTTATTCATTACTGTTTAAAAATACTTAAGTTTGTTTGATTCCGAAGCTGATCTTAGCGCAGTGGAAGCAAATTAAAGTTATCTTAAAATCTAAAACTAAATGGTCGATCAGCCCCGGAACAACATTTGACTACGATTCGTAGTGCTCTTTACTATAGCTAAATAAAATAAATTTAATGAGAGAATTTTGTTCCGGAAAGTTTCCGGCCGAGAAATTCTTGTTTCCAAAATCTACTTAAACAGGGCCCAGCAACGAATTGCTTACCGAGCAAACGATGACGCCGTTTCTTTGTGAGTTTAAGTATGACAGGAATCAGGTATTCAGGATATTTTAGGAGCGCAGGAATAGGGAATAACCTAAACTCACAGCACTGGAACATCCGCTCGTTCTAGAACTCCTTTCCTCCAATTTGCACTATAGTTCACAGTTCGACATCACATAATGTTTTTTAACACAAAATAACTAAAAGATTTCTCTCCGAATGAGAAATCGGCCCGTTGGCCTCAATCATTTATAATTAAAATACGTAGCTATCTGCAGCCACGACGCGAGCGACGACTCAAAGTGAGGTTATGTTACCGGCGACCACGTTGGCCTCAATCAAAAGCCGAAACCAAAATTCACTTGGTTCACTTCCCCACCGCACAGGAAGCCATGGCTTGTGGCAAATAGCACACGAGAAAACCGCCAAAACACCTTAATTTTACACCACTTAAAACTAAAATTCGCTTCAACAACGCTAGCGAGCGACGGCAGAGGACGTGACACTCAGAGCAGTGTTGCCAGCACCGCGCGCCCATTTTATACGAAAACTAAACATTCACCCGCCCCGGACCGACCCATCGGTCCGCTCTATGCATGGCAGGCGTGATAATGTAGCTACTGCTCGCTTAAGGACTGAATCCCCCACCTGAACTTCTGCAACTCGAGGAGTGCCATCACTACCCGGAAACAGGTTGAGAATGCGCCCCCGGCGCCAACGCAGTGGCGGTAGGTTGGCATCCTTAACCAGAACGAGATCCCCAATGCAGGGGGGTTCAGTCCTGTCCGTCCACTTAAGGCGTTGCTGCAGAATGTGCAAGTACTCAAGCGACCAACGCTTCCAAAAGTTTTGAGTCATTTGCTGCAACAACTGATAACGCGACAAACGATTGCTATTCACCTCCGTATAGGGATATTCCGGCAAGGCGTTAAGTGGGCGGCCAATTAAGAAATGCCCTGGCGTCAGGACCTCTAAATCATTTGGGTCTGAGCTGAGCGGACACAAAGGACGCGAATTGAGTACAGCCTCAATTTTACAAAACACGGTCGCCAGCTCCTCGAAAGTCAAAATTGTTAACCCTACAACGCGCAACAAATGCGTCTTAGCGGACTTTACAACCGCTTCAAAAATACCACCCCAGTGAGGGCACGCTGGTGGATCGAACACCCAAGTAATGCCCTGACGGGAGAGGCCCGTGCTGATGGCTTCTTCGTTCTCCCGTAAGAACGTTACAATTTCTTTCATACACCGATCAGCACCCTTAAAGTTGGTACCACAATCCGACCTGATCAGCGCTGGTCGCCCTCGTCGCGACGTAAATCTCTCCAGCGCTGCCAAAAAGGCCTCCGTAGAAAGGTCGGCCACGAGCTCCAAGTGGACGGCCTTGGTGGCTAGGCACACGAACACGCACAAGTACGCCTTGATAGACTTTGCGTTCCGCAGGCGTGATGCCTTCACCATGAAAGGGCCTGCGAAATCCGTTCCCACACCTGCAAACGTCCAGGCCTCCGTCACCCGATCCAGTGGAAGATCTCCCATTTGTGGCTGCATTGTGGCTGCCTTCAAGCGGTAACAAGGCAAGCACCTAAACACAACGCTACGTACCGTTCGTCGTCCCGATAAGATCCAAAACTCGCGCTGTAGAATGGCCAATAGCGCATTACAGCCCGCGTGCGAGTTTTTCTCATGACGATCCCTGACTAAGAGCTCAACTAAGGGTCCCCTTTTGGAAGTAACAGTGGATGCCGAGCCGAAAAGGGCAGGCTAGCGTTCCGAAGTCTGCCTCCAACCCTGAGCATACCTTGCTCATCCAGGAATGGGTTGAGGCGCACAATTCCTCCCTTCAGCTTTCCACGTCCATCCCTGAGCAGCCTGACCTCCTCTTCAAAATGTTCCGCCTGGACGACTCTAACTAATGAGCATAGAGCCGCATTCCGTTCCGCAGGCGAGAGGACAGGTGTAAAGTTCCGTTCTGCTTGAGGCTTCCTGCAGTTGTTCACGAACCGTTTGATCCAACCTGTCACCCCAAGAAGTTTGTCGAGGAGCTATACCGTTCCAGCAAGAAAGCTGGGTTAGGCTTCGGTACGAGTTGCCCCACGTTCACTCGCAAACCTCGATCAGGTGGCCCAAGCGGCGCCCTGCACTCGTTGAATGGCCACTCCTGCGGCGACTCAGTCAGCCATTGAGGTCCCCACCACAGTGGGTGACTCACCAAATCAGGTGCCCTGCACCCGCGCGAAGCGCAGTCCGCTGGGTTCCATTCTCCCGGTACGTGCCTCCACACTAACGGAGTTTCCGACCCCGTAATCTGTGACACCCGATTTGCCACGAAAACCTCAAGTGTATGTACCGACGTCTGCAACCAGCACAGAACTATCCGACTGTCAGTCCACGCGTACACCGTTTCATCCAAGTTGATGGTACCACGCAGATTGCAGGTTACATGATTTAGCAAGCGCGCTAGAAGAGCTGCCCTGCCAATTCCAATTTGGGGATGGTCCATCTAGTTCTGACTGGTGCCACCTTACTTTTGGCCATAACCAGACGCACGTGCACAGTTCCCGTTGAACTTGCTGTCCGAAGGTATACAGCTGCCGCGTACCCTCGCTCCGAGGCGTCACAAAACCCATGTAGGGTAGCCTTACATCCCACCGATGGGACTAACTTGCGGGGTATCGCGATGTGCACAATCCCTGGTAAGGTGGTCACAAACTTGAGCCAATCCTTCAACAACTCTCCGGAGAGTTGGTCGTCCCATCCTAAGTTGGCTAGCCACAACCTTTGTAAAAGCACTTCGCCATGAACGTAACCGGGGCGATCCATCCGCTAGGATCGAACGTTCTAGCGATTGTCGACAGTACCGACCGCTTAGTCCAAGTTTTCTCCAAAAGGTCGGGCTCGATCTTGTACGTGAATACGTCATGCGTTGGCCTATATTGCACCCCGAGGATGCCCAACGTGTTTGGATTGTCCGGGTTCTCAAAGAGGTGCGGGTCCTGATGGAACTCGCCTGGCAAACCGGCCAGGAGCTCTGGGCAACTGGACAACCATTTCCGCAACTCGTAACCTCCTGAACCCATGATCGCGATCAACTCGTCTCGTAGAATTAGCGCCTGCTCCACGCTATCAGCACCCGTGCAGATATCGTCCACGTAGACGTCGCGATCCAGTACTGCTGCGGCTCGAGGATATCTTACCCTTTCCTGTGCGGCCAACTCTCGCAGCGTACGTACTGCCAAATACGGACTTGGCTTAAGTCCATACGTCACCGTGTTAAGTTCGTATGTGACCATCGGCTCATCTGGGCTCTCACGCCACAAAATCAGCTGATACCGACGGTCATCCGGATGTATCATGGTTTGGCGAAACATCATTTTGACGTCTGCGACGAACGCTACCTGGTGTAACCGAAAGTCTGTGAGAATGTCCACAATGTCCCGGTTCAATTTAGGACCCGCGTGCAAACATTGGTTCACAGACACACCATTCGAGGTAGGAGCAGAACCGTCAAACACCACCCGTATTTTCGCCTCAGGTGACTTCAAGACAGCCAGGTGTGGAATGTAATAATGCTCGACACACCTCCAATCCAGGCTGGACACCGACATGTGGCCCAATTGAATATATTCCCGCATGAATTCTATATACTTCTGCCGAAGTGCTGGGTCTCGCCTCATCTTCCGTTCCATTCCGAGTAGTCTCCGTTCCGCGAGCTGTCGCGAACTACCTAAAGCGGGGCGGTTTGGGAGAAAAGGTAGCCTGGTCACGAATCTGCCTGACGGGCATCTCGCAGTGTTGTATTGATAGAACAACTCGCACTCGTCATCCTCTGGCTTCCGTCTGTCCGCCGTGGGCGGCTCTTCAGACTCCCAAAACCTCTGCAGCACCTCTGACAGTACACTACCATAGAGGACCGTCTCCTTCTGGTAGGTCCTGAGGTCTCCAAACTGGACCGAAAACAACATACCCCCCTGTGGTATCTACGGCCACCAAACCAGCTTCCTGGAGTACCTTCTTCCTACCACACCATAATCTCCCGAGGACGTCTGACCCGAGAAGTACGTCCACCGTACCAGGAGTATCAAAATCAGGATCAGCTAACTCCAACCCTGTGGTTAACCCTCGTACCGTTGGTGGTAACCTAACCTGAGGGAGTTTCCCAACCACTTCATCCAGCACCACGGCTGAGACTTGATAGCTGACGCCTGTACATGTGCTACCTAATGTGAACTCAAAGTTCGTCTGACCCCGAATGTCAGGCACATTTAGGCCCCGATGCCTACAGCTTCCTCCTCACTTGGCTGTACATTTAGGCCTAGCCTACTCACCAGCTTACTCGATACAATACATCCCTGAGCCCCTGTATCCAGTAGGGCTCTTACTTGAATGGTCCGGCCACCGTATCCCCATACCCAAATCTTAGCCGTTGGCAAAAGTACCGTGATTGGACGGGGCCGAAGCTGATGAGTAGGCGGCGATTACCTAGCGGGAATCTAAACGCGGTGAGGCCGCGTCCCGCGGGGTATCCTCGCTACCCAAACCTGTGTATGGGTCCCACTCCTGCTGGTAGGGAGGTCTGCCCATAAAGGCCATGGCTGGAGTTCTATAGTACCCCGACGGCAAACGTCCGTACCGAGGTTGCGCCTGTAGCCGCGGGTACTCAGGCATAGGCGGAGGCATGCGTGGGTCTTGAGACCCAACCAGGTGGCTCAAGCCCGCAGAATACTGCATGTACCCTGGTGGCTGCCTAGTGCTCCCCTGACACCCGCCCGTTTGATCCCGTACCTGGGATGGGTGTCCTGGCCATGTTCCTGTGCCGTTCTTCCCCAATCCGGCACCTGCTGCCGTGGTGGGGATCGTCCCCACGTCCTTGGGTAAGTGGGCTCCGTCTGTTGACGTCCCCTGCCTGTCCCTGTGACCGATGCGGAGGTGGGCTCCTCCTTGGAGGGTGGGAGCGTTGCTCCCTCCCTTGGTGGGCAGGCTCCTTCGCTGATCCGATCCAGCGCTGCCCCGGCGCCTCCGGAGCGATTCATGCAGAGCAGCGGATGGTGCGCACCCTGGCAGTACCTACAGTTGGTGCTTGAAGGGCACTCGCACCTGATGCGGCCCCAGGCACCGAAAACACCAACGCCTCTGCTGTGCCACACCCCGTCTCCTCTGAACCCGCTGCGCAGCAAACTCCTGACACGCTGCCACCCCGTGGCCTGTCTCCCTGCAGTAGGCACACCCTGATTCCAATGCGGTGTTGTACCGCCTGGGTTGCCACTGTTGCCTCCTCGCGCCGGTGCACCCGGCCGTTCCGGGTGGCGAGGGGCAGAGGTCTCCTTGCGAGGGCTTCACCAGCCTGGACGTCCACTCGCCTGCTTTCGGCCTCGAGGAACGACTTCAGATCCTCGTAGGTCGGGAGGTGGTCCGAGGACTTGCCCCATGTAGCTGCTCTTGACCAAGATATAACCGTAGCCCGCCACTGGCAAACCCTGTCGCTCTAGTGCGCTGACCGCGACACTGACTGGGTGGAAGATTTTCTCGCGGAGGTCCGTACCTCGCGTTATGGTTGGTATTGACAGCCACTGGTCTAACAGCCTGTCTACAATCAGGCGCTTGTTTCGATACCGGTCGGTAAGGATCTTCCACGCCACCTCATAATTGCTATCCGAGACAGCCAAATGCGTCAGCAATTCATGAGGCTCTCCATGTAGCCTGGACATCAGCTGAGCCATCTTGTACGCCGGCGTTATGTCCGTCCGTGTGTGGACCACACTGCTATACAGGTCCTCAAACGCCGGCCAGTCGGCGTAATCGCCTGCAAAGACTGGAACCGTAACAGGCGGAAGAGGCACCTGTAATCCTTGTCCCACTTTACCACGGAATGGCTTTTCCTTTCCGTCACGTCGCCTAGATATGTCCGCAGCTGCCTGCGCAATGTCCTGTGCCAGCTCCAAGCACTGGCTTACATCGCCCTCAACCAGCTCCTTATCTTCAGGGTTAGGAGCTTCCTCAAGGAGCATGAGGCACTCTGTGAGGTGTTCCGACACAACCCGAACCCGTTCATCTGCCTGTAGTGCACTTTTCAAGAGCGCGTCCTCCCGGTCCTCGCGGCCGATCATTGCCGCTGTGGTAGTAAACCACCTTAATTCTGTCTTTATAGCAGCCTTATACCTGGCGATCGAGGGAGCCATGGTACCAACTTTTACACACTCGACTTAATAGAACGAAAAACCAATAAACAAATACCACAAAATAAATGTTAGTTGACTGGCCTAGACCTTACCGATAAGATACCGTTCACTAGGCAAACAATACAGTCACAAAAAAAAAAAAACCGAAACAATATTTTCCAAAATTAATAAAATATGTGGGTAATATAAAAAACACGCTTAATACTAAATTACGGCTAACTATGTTGCAATAAAGCAACCACGCTCTGCTACCAAAAAAATGTTTGATTCCGAAGCTGATCTTAGCGCAGTGGAAGCAAATTAAAGTTATCTTAAAATCTAAAACTAAATGGTCGATCAGCCCCGGAACAACATTTGACTACGATACGTTGTGCTCTTTACTATAGCTAAATAAAATAAATTTAATGAGAGAATTTTGTTCCGGAAAGTTTCCGGCCGAGAAATTCTTGTTTCCAAAATCTACTTAAACAGGGCCCAGCAACGAATTGCTTACCGAGCAAACGATGACGCCGTTTCTTTGTGAGTTTAAGTATGACAGGAATCAGGTATTCAGGATATTTTAGGAGCGCAGGAATAGGGAATAACCTAAACTCACAGCACTGGAACATCCGCTCGTTCTAGAACTCCTTTCCTCCAATTTGCACTATAGTTCACAGTTCGACATCACATAATGTTTTTTAACACAAAATAACTAAAAGATTTCTCTCCGAATGAGAAATCGGCCCCGTTGGCCTCCAATCATTTATAATTAAAATACGTAGCTATCTGCAGCCACGACGCGAGCGACGACTCAAAGTGAGGTTATGTTACCGGCGACCACGTTGGCCTCAATCAAAAAGCCGAAACCAAAATTCACTTGGTTCACTTCCCCACCGCACAGGGAAGCCATGGCTTGTGGCAAATAGCACACGAGAAAACCGCCAAAACACCTTAATTTTACACCACTTAAAACTAAAATTCGCTTCAACAACGCTAGCGAGCGACGGCAGAGGACGTGACACTCAGAGCAGTGTTGCCAGCACCGCGCGCCCATTTTATACGAAAACTAAACAAAGTTCATTGGTATTTATTGCTAGTATTGAGTAGCTAAGCTAGTATCGTACTAGTACCAGAACTCATACTCGTTGGTAAATTATGTCACATCCCTAAACTGCCTTCAGTGACATGACAGTGACGCTGTCCAAATCACCAAGCAAAAACGTACATACTATAGTTTTGTGATATGTATTGTTAGACTGAAAATCGACAAGCTATGATCAGCACTAATCTCGACAACTGAGTGGGTCCCAGCCCTGGGGCTCTCTCTCTTGGACGCTATCGGTCGACGCGCGCGGACCATTGTTTATGTTATGAGCGATCCAAAATTATTTAATTAAAAGTATTTATTCCGAAGAACTCTTGTGTTTAATTTAGAGTCAATAGTTCTCAGAAGTGGGATTTGTAAAAACGCGCCTTTCAAAACAGTTTTGTGAGTGATTAAAAGTGATAAAATCTTATTTCGTTATCGCTTGGCAACCGGCTAGCGTAGTAGTACCAATGCTCGGTACGGTACTAGGAACTCTTTGTCGGGTCGGATGGTGTCAAATTTCAACCACACGTTCCCGAATCCTTTGTCTTAGCTTAGTACATCAAAAAGTTTCGTAATTCGTGAAGTATGGTGATTGGACATTTATTTCAACAGCTAAATATTATTTAAATTAGTATCCTGTACTAATTCACGGTGCACTAAAGTTTTTCATAGTAACTTTTTGGTGTTGAGTGCTGCGTTAGTGGTACTTACTCTGAACTTTCGGCTTGGGTGGGCTAGCCTATTCGAGGTTACACGCGTAACGTATCAGGTGATGAAGAGTGGCTGAGCCTCAAGGACAGAGAGTGTACTTGCGCATTCCTTTTAGAACAAAGGACATGAAAATTTGGTACCTATTGGACATTGGTGAGCTGTATCAAATACCTATATCTTTTGAGTGGTTGAATTAAAACAGAAACTAAAGCTGAATGCAGCGAACGGTACCACTAGTTGATAAAAATTTGAGAAGTCATCTTTTGGTCTCTTAAAAAATATTTTATATGAGTTTAAGTTAAATTTTCCGTGGATTTGTTTACGATTCTATGCACTAGGTATTTTGTTTATGCTATAGCTATGTGCATTTATTGTGTTGTATTATTGTATTTCACTAAGCTATAACTTGTTACTTCTGCTATCATTTTTGTAACTTTATAACTTTGTACGCTGGCAATTAAAATATGGGTCGCAGTAAGAAACGATACCATAGTGCTAGCTCAAGTACTACGTAGTTCAGACTACTCAGCCAAAGAAAGAAAAATACAAAGGAGATATCGGAGGCAGTTAAAGGAAAAAGCAAATCGCATAGAGGCTTTGGAAGGTTTGGTGAGGCAGTTGAGAAAAACGAGAAATTACCATGAAAATAAACGGACTGCCAATGTGTCTATAGTTCATACAGTCTCATATGGGGTATCAGCGGAACTCAAAAACGAATAAAAAGGTCAATTGCTTAATTGTGGCAAGTTTGGTCAGTAAGCAAAATTTTGTAAAAATGTCATGACAAAAACTGACAAAATATGTTATTTTTGTAATCGATGTAGGCACATTGAGAAAGAATGTTTTAAGAAGCGAAATGAGAGTAAAATCTGTTCTGTACTGTTCATTTTGCAAGTTTAAAGGACATACTATTATAGAATGCATAAATAAACAATTGGATTGTAGGCGTATTTAGCAGATGTTTATTTAAATATTGTTCTTACAATAAGCGCATTTATGAACAAAATACATTTTAGCGAAAGGTTAAAGTTAATTCAGCGAAAAGAATATTAAGAAAAGTATACATCAATAGTATTTCCGCCGAGGCAATCAATAAACTATACTATGTATCCTTTACGATACGATACTCAATTGTGAGGTGACAAGGAATCACACCTACATGGATGACGTAATCGTTAAGGTGCCCTCAAAGACCGGGCCTGCCGCGCCCGGCGCACGGCGCACTACGCTGCGGCTGTCAGAACGTCTGATTTTGTATGCACTGTGACTGATATTATGATTTGTAACTGATACTAAGAAAGTCAGCACGTTATGCGTATTGGCACGACGACACAAAGTAAGTATTGGCTAGTGACGACGACGCTGTCACATTGACGACGCACTACGCCGCGTACAGCGCCCGAAGTTTAATTTCACTTAAATAGAAGTCAATGCTGATACCTAGTTGTTGCTGTAAAAGCCAAATAGCTCCGATTTCGGCTACACAAATAGAAACGTGAATTTACATACAGTGTATAAATTATGAGCATTAACGAAGTATGAAAAATAGAAAGTAACCGGAACTGGGGACACCTTGATTTAAGCCGGGTTAGCTTATGTACTGCCGAGAGAAATATTTCGCTAGCGAGAGGACTTCATATTATGTGTCAAATCGTATGGAATTCATCAAAACAAGCGAAGATAATTGACATAAGGGTGTAGAGAATATCTTTGTCGCGGATCGCTGGCCTGAACTGAAAGCATAATCGGCGATTGATTTTCAGCATCCTGAAGTTGTAAGACTGAAGAATTTATAAGTTTTATGTTGTTTAAGTTCTATTATGTTTCTGACCAGATATGGGAGATTTAAGTAAGAATGATATTTTAAGAAGACAATTTTGTACTCCTTTCAAAAAAAAAAAAAAAAACACTGGCGCCGGTGAATTGTTGATATTGTACGATAATTAATACAAAACATGATTGGATAAAATACCTATTGATAATGTTACTAACGCTGGAAATATATGGCTGACTATACATAAAAAAAAACTGTGGTTTGTCGGCTCACATTGTTGAACTTTACTATTAGTTTTGAGTAAACTCAAGATATTATCCATCATGAACATCTTGAAAGTGATGTGAGAAAAAGTTATGTTATAAAATGACAGAAATATTACTGACAATGGGGTTCCCACCATTTCTAGGTCTGATCAACCTAAAGTGGTGGAAATGCCGAACGACTGACCGACAGCAAAAAATTGATACAGGCTATTTATCATCTTAACAAGAAAACTTATGAATTGTTTTTACATGGGGAGAGTAGTACCTATTTATTCAAACAATGTAATAATAATTAAGGTAATAATGTAATAAAGGGTTCCTAAACGAAGGAGACTACCTATACATTTTAAGAATTTTATTCAGTTAATTATGTGCATAAAAAAAAGATGCATCATTAGATCATTGAGTAAATTTATGCAAACCAATAAAGGACCGCCACGCCACTTAAGCTAAATAACACAGTTTTAAACTTAGAACATTGACAGTTGTCTTTGGCATCCAAATGTTCAAAAGCGATGTATTAGATCTAAGTTTTGCATTGTTGCAGTTTGTTCTGTATTGAGATTAGCATGGACATCTATTTACCACAAATAATAATCTCAAATAGTTCGGTGGTGGCTTGTTACGCAATGCGATTTTAATTTTTACGATTGGGGAATCGTCCTTGCCATTACCAAGATGCAGATGTAAATATTCAATATCTCATCGGTAATCTGAAGTAAGAGATTTTAGGGCACTAGAACTGAACTTGGATTGAACAAAAATAGAGAATAACAATGCATAACTGTCTTTCGTGGCACGTAACTCTAGTAAGACCATATACCAGTGACGTTATCATGTGCGCCCCAGCAACTTAAGTTTAATTTCTCTAAGAGTAAGTCTAAGATGCTGACACTTAAATGGGAAGATATTGGTTAAGTTGTTGAAAACTGGCAAAAACAGTGAAACATACGTACCGTATATTATTTTTAATCTCTTGTTAATTTTGGGTTAGTAAAGTGCTTCATGTCAGATCATAAAGAATTATCACGACGGTCATGGCTATTTCCAGGATTGTAGAAGTGCCCGGAGGCAAATAGGCCAATTTAATTTCCCAAGGATGTGTAAACTTGTAGACATAAACATTGAAAGCTGTATGAAGAGTCAGTTTACCAAGAAAGCTATTAAACTAATAATTTAAAAAAAAAAAAAACGTGCCTACTGCATTCAGTGAAGAAGGGGAAAATTAGATTTGAAGTAATTGTGTCACGTATTTAACTTTTCGGCGAAGTTTATGAAGTACTTAATGTGTTTACTCAACGTACCTTTATAAGAAATCTAAGGTCTGACACTGTGATTGCCTGTGTGTGTGGCACGCACGAAAAGCCTATGTGGCATGGCACTTACGGAAAGGTCTTATGACAGCCTGTTGACAAGTGGGTAAATCCTGTGTGTCAGACGATGGAAGTAATGATTGAAACTCCGCCACTGAAATATTAGTACTAGTTATACACGGCAGTTCACGTGTACTGCAACACACGATTGGCTACTGCGTTCACATGAGGGTATACGAGCGGGCAAACCAGGCTGAGCCCCCGCTCCTGATGCAGCCGCTGTAGCCGGAATCGGCTAAGATAGACATCATCATCAGTACTAGTTTTACTAATGCGACAATATTCATCTGCATAGGAAAAAAAAAAAAAAGTACAGATTTAAGATAGTCCATTCATAAAAATCATATAATTTTCAAGTTGTGTGTTTTCAGTTTTATAAGCTGTGCTATAAGTAGCTACAAGGCAACTCATATGACAACTGATCTCCGAGAAGATGTTGCACAAAACACTTAAGTACCTACATATCACGCCTTTAATCCTTGAGGGATAGGTGGTGCGTTGACGGCCGAAAAACAAAACACGTTTGAGCTTCAAAGTGATGGTAGAAAGCAGGTAAATGATATATATGCAGATCGTGAGACTAGGGCTGTCAAGTGGTAAGTTAGGTACCACACTATGCTACCATACAAGGAACAGGCAAGTTTCCGTTACAGTTCCGTTGCTGTGTGGCTTAAGACCTCGTTTATCAAATGATTTGCAAGGGGCAGTTTACAGCGAAGACGTATCGAATTCTCGAGACGAAGATGCTCAGACAATTAAGACAAATGCAGTTCAAATGAAAACACGATAATATGAGAAATCGGCGAGTTGTAGAGCCTTCACAAACAGGCCAGTTGGTTATGGTAAAATAGTACGTCCTGGTTTGACAAGTGGAAAACTCGTTCAACGATACGCAGGGCCATACAAGATTACAGCCGTGCTTCCTAACGATCGCTATGAGGTAACGTCATATACGAAAGGCAAACAAGCTTACAAAAACATAGTTGCCCGTGACAAAATTAAGATTTGGCATGACAGACCACGAGACTCGTCATCTGACGAAGAATTATAGAGCAGTAGTAAGTCTCTCAACTATCGACCGCGCAAATTCTTACAATCTAATAAAAAAACGCTTGCCTACGGGGCCTACACAGCGTTAAGTTTCTGTAATCAAACGCTTGCCTACGGGGCCTACACAGCGTTATGTTTCTGTGATCAAACGCTTGCCTACGGGGCCTACACAGCGTTATGTTTCTGTGATCAAACGCTTGCCTACGGGGCCTACACAGCGTTATGTTTCTGTGATCAAACGCTTGCCTACGGGGCCTACACAGCGTTATGTTTCTGTGATCAAACGCTTGCCTACGGGCCTACACAGCGTTATGTTTCTGTGATCAAACGCTTGCCTACGGGGCCTACACAGCGTTATGTTTCTGTGATCAAACGCTTGCCTACGGGGCCTACATAGCGTTATGTTTCTGTGATCAAACGCTTGCCTACGGGCCTACACAGCGTTATGTTTCTGTGATCAAACGCTTGCCTACGGGGCCTACACAGCGTTATGTTTCTGTGATCAAACGCTTGCCTACGGGGCCTACACAGCGTTATGTTTCTGTGATCAAACGCTTGCCTACGGGGCCTACACAGCGTTAAGTTTCTGTATTCAAACGCTTGCCTACGGGGCCTACACAGCGTTGGAAACATCATGCCTAATATGGTGAAGATCTGCTGGAAGAGGCTGCCACGGTCTGCCATCGGATCTTCGCGTTACTGCCTACGTCGGACGACGTGCGAGTGTGCTGCACAATCAAGATCAACCAGATGCGACTTCAACTGTCCTTCGAGGCCGAAGGACGACTGCAGGATGGCCGAACTGTTAGACTGAAAATCGACAAGCTATGATCAGCACTAATCTCGACAACTGAGTGGGTCCCAGCCCTGGGGCTCTCTCTCTTGGACGCTATCGGTCGACGCGCGCGGACCATTGTTTATGTTATGAGCGATCCAAAATTATTTAATTAAAAGTATTTATTCCGAAGAACTCTTGTGTTTAATTTAGAGTCAATAGTATTTATGTAAAGTTCCCTCGCCCATCCATAACCCTTTGCCCTGTCGCGATCATAATCGAATGTGGGGATACAGCCGCAGGCAATTTGTTACAAATCATATTTTACGCATTTTATTACTTCTGGCAACTCTTACTTATTCACATAGGTACTTTTACATTATTAGGACAGGCTGTTAGGTAGGTTATAGTTTTCTTTAGTGTGGTGTAGGCTTTTTTAGTTACTTTTTTATTTTTAAGTTTAGCTTTGATGTTGTAAACGTCTTTCTTTGTCTTACTTCCGTAGGTCAGCTGGAAGAGATTTCTTCATGGAAATAAGCTATACCTTTGTGTCGTAATCATATAAAATGTTTTTGTG
This sequence comes from Phthorimaea operculella, assembly GCA_024500475.1. Classification (NCBI taxonomy): domain Eukaryota; kingdom Metazoa; phylum Arthropoda; class Insecta; order Lepidoptera; family Gelechiidae; genus Phthorimaea; species Phthorimaea operculella. The sequence goes on from JANFCV010000327.1 coordinate 94,351, forward strand.
TACAATACACTATAAATAAACAATTAGATAAGAAAGTTAACTCTACTAAAATATTAAAAACGCCCGTAAATTAGTTTTGTACATTCATAAAGTATTTTTAAGATTCATTGACTATTCATGGCAATTTAACAACTTTTACAATACCTAAGTACTGTTTAATTCATCAAAAGTTCGTCCCTAATGGCGGCCTGCTTAGTATTCCGCAAAAGCAGTTGCGCTGTATCAGAACGAGTAAAAAAAGTAATATTAGCTAAGTACCCTCAGTGCGGTGAGAGGGGAAGGGGGGGGGGGGGGGTCCTTCTAACTTTTCTCGTTACCAACTCCTTGTCTAGCTGCTAGCCTGGTACTAGACTAGAACATTCTAACCTTAACTAGCTCTGGGTAACTGGGTAAGTAGGATTGATTACAGATTTGTTTGTGCAACTGAGCAACTTTAAAGAAAATAATAAATTTTTATTTTGTCTTTTCATTTCAACAATTTAGATAGAAACTACCTATTGTATTTCTTTTGTAGAGTTCGGTTTTTCTGAAACAAAACATCCAGTCGAGTGTATTTTTAACAGATGAAGAATGTCAATTTGTGCAGAGTGGCATGATCCTGGAAGGAAACATTTCGTTATCAAATTGTTTAAATACCTCTAGGTAAATAAAAGTTATATTTGATACTAGCTGCCCGTCAGCGGTTTCACCCGCTGCAACCTATTATTCCGCGGGAAAGAAAGCATTATTCGCCAAGAGATGTCGCTGTTAGTTTTCGGCGAAAACGTTTAAAACGCGAATCGGCTCAGTCACGCCACCTATTTCAAAAATATTGGAAAATGCGTGATCCCGTGGGAATGAGACATTTTTCCGTGGTAAAAAGTATCCTATGCGTTATTCCAGATTTCCTTTTATATTTCTGCAAAGTTTCATGTCAATCTAATCAGCCGTCTTTGCGTGATGTCGTAACAAACACACACACAAACATCCGCCTTTATAATATTAAGTAGGATAGGATATACTTGCAGAAATATCACTAAATTATTTGCATTGAATTTAACAAAGTACTTGCAAAGCTACAGTATTGCTACGCTGCCTACGCCGTAGCCGCGCCGTAGCGGGCGGCGGGGAGCGTAGCGGCCTCCACTCGAGACATGATTAATCTCTCTTACTCAGGCGCTGCACTGCACTTACCGACCAACGTTTAAGTAACACTTGCGTGCTGCACTTGCACCAAGACTATTAATAAAACTCTAGTTCAGAAATTAACTAAATTAAATCACGAAGGTGTGATTTACAACTCAGGCCCATGTCATGCAACTTGCCAGTATAATTATTTTTTAAATTCTAAAAAGGCTTTTTTAATGTCCATTTAATAAGACTAGTTATCAATATTTCCAGAGAAAGCTATCCCACCAAAAACATAAATGTGAAAATTGGTAGCCAAGTTCAATGTTCTGCCGAAAAAAGTATTGATATGAACATGGTCGCCAAGTTCAGTAAACATTCCTGAAATTAATTTCTTTATAAGGTCGCTTAAGATTCTTTACTAAAATAAAACAAACACCTTAAAATCTAGAGCACCTCACAGTTTTGCTTGGCTAGTTTTTAATAGGACTTCAAATATTGATTAGAGTAGATAATAAACAAGATATTAAACAATTAGGAAATTGTGAAAACTAGCCCAGTCAAACTGTGAGGTGCTCTAGATTTTAAGGTGTTTGTTTTATTTTAGTAAAGAATCTTAAGCGATCTTATAAAGAAATTAATTTCAGGAATGTTTACTGAACTTGGCGACCATGTTCATATCAATACTTTTTTCGGCAGAACATTGAACTTGGCTACCAATTTTCACATTTATGTTTTTGGTGGGATATCATTACTTTTTGTTAGTGCTAAAGACGATACAAAGACTTTTAAAACATTTGACTTTTCTGCGGTTCTGTTAATTTTCTTGGACTTTTGACACACTTGAACGCATTGCCCATTCATTATCACTAACATTTTTTTTGCGTTTTCTGCTTATTGTTAAACTTTCTAAATCAGGACGGTAAAGAGTTCGCAGGCGATTGTACTCTATTATAGAAGTCTCTTGCGCTTTAATTTGGATTTTAACATCCTGCATACATCCACTTTTAACACCCTGTATATAGCCACTTTTTACACCCTGTATATAGCCACTTTTAACACCCTGTATACATTCACTATTAACACCTTGTATACATCCATGATACTTTTAACACCCTGTATACATACATGTTACTCTAAACACCCTGTATACATCCACATTTAACATCCTGTACACATCCACTTTTGGCACCCTGCATACATCCACTTTTAACACCCTGTATACATCCATGATACTTTTAACACCCTGTATACATCCACTTTTAACACACTGTACACATCCACTTTTAGCACCCTGTATACATCCACTTTTAACATCATGTATACATCCACTTTTAACACCCTGTATATATCCACTCTTAACACCCTGTACACATCCACTTTCAACACCCTACACACATTTTGAACACCTTGTATACCCATGATATTTTAAACACCCTGTATACATCAACTAATAACACCCTATATACATCCACTCTAGAACCAACCTGCTGAGTAGCTCTACTCTACGTTATTATCTACAGTTCATCAAAATAAATATTCATTCATTCAAATCTTACTCGGTCGGTACTAAAGACCAATTTACCTTTGCCGCTGCGAAAATAAAATCCCATACATTGTATATGGGAGTTTCAGAAGTTTAGCTGCAAATATAAGTTTGTAATCACCCTGAAATCACAAATTCGTATTTTTTTTGTGATAAAAGTGAAAAATTATAGATTTTTGATTTTTTCCTGTGTATTCACATAGTTATCTAGGTGTGTGCGAAATTTTAAGTCTCTAGGTCATCTAGAAGTGGGTTAGGTTTTTGATCTATATATGTCGCAGTATGATGGCAGAATTAGGTTTTTAAAAAGCCGGCATATGGCAAAATCGTAGACTTCCTTCGGCCATCGTCCTAAGTCGATCCAGGTTTTTGGCCAAAATCCTAGGTATTTGACCAAAATCCTAGGTTTTTGGCCGAAATCCTAGATTTGTTTAGTATTATGGCTTTTTTTGTATTTTGGGGGAACTAGGAGTGGAGAGGAACTTTATGCACCTCCCTTTGATCTGACTAGGGTAGCGTTGGACACCCTAAAGGGCGGGGAGTAACATCAAACAGCCTGAACAGCAGGATTGCCTCAGATGCCCTGGAGGGTAGGGAGGAACGTCAGACAATAAAAGGCAAGATGAACCACTGGACGCTCTACAGGATCGAAGGTAGCGTCGGACACCCTGGAGGACAGGGGGTAGCGTCGAACCCCAGAAAATCCAACGCCTGTCATCTTTCATCCTTCAGCGTGTCCGACGCTACCCACGCCCTCCAGAGCATCCGACGCTACCTCCTATCCTCTAGGACATCCAACGCTACCTCCAACCCTCCAGGGACGCCATGGGTGGGAAGGGGTAGCGTTGGACCTACTACTATGTTACAAAGTACCGTCGGACGCCCAGGAGGGCGCGAGCACTCTAGAGGATAAAAGGTGGCAGGCGTTAGTTTTCCTGGGCGTCCGACGCTATCCCTTGCCGTACAGGGCATTGCTCGAGGGTTGGAGGTAGCGGCATGCACCCTGAAAGGCAAAAGGTAGCATTGCACGTTCAAGAGTGGGAGGTAGCGTCGGACGTCCTGAAAGGCTGAAAAATACTCAAAACTCTGGGATGGGCTGGGAGGATGAAATAAAACGGGCGTTGGATTTTCTGGGGGTCCGACGCCACCCCCTGTCCTTCAGGGCGTCCGCCGCTACCTCCGATCCTCCAGAGCGTTCAGTGGTACATCTTGCTCTAATGGTGTCTGAAGCTTCCCCCTTACCCTCCAGGGCATCCGAGGCAATCAGCTGTTCAGGCTGTCTGATGTTACCCCCCGCCCTTCAGGGTGTCCAACTCTGCCCTTAACAGGTTAGAGAGAGGTGCATAACGTACTTCTTCACTACTCATTCGCATGATTGAGGGAACTTCTTTGTCTTTGAGTGGTACACCAAGTCGCCCAACGACCTGATGGACCCTGGTATCAAAGTTTTTCAACCGCCTACTGCAAGTAGCAGTCCTGATTGCTTTTTATGATCACTTAGACGGCGGTCGTTACACAACCATGTCAGAGGCATGCTACTTACAATAGGCGTTTCAAAAACTCCGACACCAGGGTTAATCGGGTCGTTAGGTGACTTGGTGTACCACTCGAAGAAGAGGAAGTTCCTACAAAATGCAAAAAAGCCATTATACTAAACAAATCTAGGTTTTCGGCCAAAAAACTAGGATTTTGGCCAAAAACCTGGATCAGCTTAGGACGATGGCCGAACGAAGTCTACGATTCTGCCATATGCCGGCTTTTGGCCAAAAACCTAGGTTTTTGGCCAAAAACCTGATTCTGCCATCGTACTGCGACATATATATGTCAGTGAATGATAAAAATGCCGATTTTTGATCGTCAATATTTTCATAACCGTTCAACCTATGTTTATGAAATTTTGTATACTAGGTCATCTCGGAGGTCTGAACACGAATACTAAATTTGGTGTGCCTATCTTTAATAGATTTAGAGTTATGAGGGGGTAAAAAGTGGCTCTAAATGGTTCGTGTAAATATACACACGGCCCGGTCCGCCAGTTCTTTGCTTGAACTTGGCTGGACACGCTGCCGCGTGTCTTGATAAAATGGAATAACTAAAGAGGGTTTTCTTTCAATAAAGTAAATACTTAGTAAAAGAAACCCCAGGAGAAATCTCTGATTGATGTGGTACACACACACTTGGGGTACACAACCTTTGGCTAAGAGCTTTCTAAACAAAAACTTGTGGTTCGCGAGTGAGCAGCATCAAGGCTACGGCACAAATTAGGGAAGCCTTTACTGGAGTACTTACGACGAATTTGACGCTTGCTGGCTTTAACTAGAATCTAAGATGGTTGCCACGAACGTGTGATTAACAATACAGGGCCATGGCATGCAACTCGCTAGTATAATTATTTTTTAAATTCATAAATGTTTATTTTAATTTATCTTGGATTAAAATTTGCTCAGAATTATATACCGTTCCTGTATTAGATTTTGCTGTTTTGATATTCCTATACTTAGAGATTTTTGACAGTAGCAACCCTGGCTATGTGACAGACAAAATATGACTATCGCGAAAATCGTAAATAAGATCGAGTGAACCTTCTGTAAACTCTCTACTTTGTGGGTACGGTTCGCAAATTCAGTTATTTGTTGGTAAATTGTTTCCAGCGCAGATGTGGAGGTGTTTTTTGCAGTCGGTTATTACGCGCGCCGCCGCCCGCCGGATCATGCATCGAGTCGTATTCGATAACGCACAGAAAAGAGGTTATAACTACGTGCTATTGCATTCAATTTTCGGTTTATTTACCACCGTTATGCATTAGTTAAGTACAAAGATAACACTTTATAGCAGTAGCAGTAGCCTCATTGTCGAAATCTACTACGTCGTTTCCACAAAGATTCTCTTCCAAACAAAAATGTGGTCTTCAGCTATTCAATGTATGCATGATTATAGCATATGTCTTTAACAACTACAGCAGAGGCCTGCCTGCCACATAAGGAAAACTTTGAAAAAAGTGTCGTTGGACGGCCCACTCCAATTAGAAAAAAAGAATATCTGTGAGATCTACAATGGAGTGGGTTAATGTGGGCTAACAATATTGCTATCTGCTAGCTGCCGTGCATTAGTTGCCATAATATGTTCAAGTTTGTCTCCGTTATCGGTTAAAAATAATGCTGTATAATATTATTAACCCTTTCACTGTCCCGCAGACCAGCCACCCCCCCGCCGCCGGCAGCCATCAGCCCGTCAATCTAGTTAGCGGCCGCCGCGCCGATATTAAAAACCAATATTTTAAGCCCCCGCGCTTTTTACACTCTATTGACGCCATATTTCCAAGCTTCTCATTTAAAAACGTAGTCTACTGAAAAATAAAACTTTCATATTATTAAGATTAACAAACTTTTACCCAACCAAAAACTTTGCGAATTACTTGGAATGCGTTCGAGTAAAAAAGCTATTATAAAGAGTTAAAAATTAATACCCGGCCAGTGAAAAATCAAGTAGATTTCAATCAAGTTCACAGATTGGAAAACTTTAAAGTACTTAAGATTTTACGAAGTTCTTTTCTAGACAAATACAACGGCCATTTGACTTTGTTTTTGACCTTAATAAGTAAGGGCTTTGAAATGGAATGCAAGGGAGAAAAATATATTACGAGTAAAGAAAAATGGAATAGCAAAGAGCAAGAGCTTTTCGCCATCGCGACAGTCTGCAGCTCGTAGTTATTGGAATATTTGCGAAAAATATAACGCAAAGTAAGGCTTTTACCCAAAGAACAGATTACAAAAACTACAGTGAGGGTAAGCCTCAAACATTACGTCTATAGCATAAAACGTGCCTAACAAAAACGAAACGAAAAATCTGAATGCTCTACGTACCTTATCTTAAACCGGTGGACCGGCAAAATACTCGTCTGACAACAGAGACGGAAAAACGGCACATTTTCAGTCCCCAGCGCGGAAACTCATCCCCCCTTCCCCTACCACTGGTCGGAAACTAATACTAGCTGGCAGGAACAGGTGTACGTCTGTCTGTTTGCGCTTAAAGCTGCACATGCACGGCATTTACTCTCCGTCAAGTATGAATTCCTATTTCGAAGCTAGTTAAATGTTTAGTCAGGCTAAATAACGTACGAGTGTCCTACATTTTGCAGCCACTTGTTGCTGGCACATATTTATGGTTAGGAGAAATAGAAATTATATTTTTGTGACAATTGGGACGAAGCTTAGAGTAAATAAGCAAGCTATAGAGTGCGCCTAAAAAGTTGCAGTAGTCTGCTTACAACCTCTCTGTCTATCAGTAGCAAAAAGTCAGTGACAGTACTATTGAACCTCTATAAATCCTCATACATTTGACGTCTCTATCTAGGGAGCAACTGCTTAGGCATTGACAGTACGGCGAGGGGCCTTCCTTATGCGCACTCTATAGCTCACTTATTTTAACTCTAAGGGACGAAGCTTTTAATAACTCATCAAACTGAACTCTTTTGTCGGCAACGTGAAAGGACCTTATAATTATTTGCTCTTTTGTTTATCCCATGTGATGTGTGCGTGGAGTGAGTGTTGTGTGTGACGTGCAGCCGCCGCTCTGACGCCGACAGTCAACCGACACCGGCGGCGTGTGATTTCACGACACATACCTACATCGCCTTTTTGCCATAAAAATATTCCCCCGCGCGAAAAATATGCGATATTCTGCTCGTGAACTCCGCCGGACAAGCGCCGCCATTTTAATGCGAAAATATTGTCCAGTGCGATCCATTCATCGGAATAATATTATTCATTGAACGAGACATTGTGTGCCGCAGTGTGAAATGTTATAATTGCAAATTGTTTATTAAATTAACCATTCATTCGGGTTTCGCTTGTCTGAAACCTGAATTTGTTTGTCGTTAATTAAGCAGAAATACCTGAGATATGTGAAAAAGATTAATTGAAAATGATAAGTACTTACAGAAGCTTTCCATTAGTTTACCTCTCTATGTTACTTAAAAAATCGCTGCATGTAGAGATTTGCAAACTTACCTGAAAATAAACAAAACAATAATTAATTTTAATCCAAAAATTATCTTCATTTTTATGATTTACACGGCGATAGTGATAGATCAGTTACAGTTACAGGTACCTATTTGCTATTGATAAATGATAATCCTAATACAATTCACAACAATATTGCAACATGCCATGCGTAGTCAGATCTTTAGATAAGTCCGTAGGGTTTACAGTTTGCTAGACCTATTGTTAGAATTAAAATTGAAGCAATCTCGTAGATGAATGAATCATCGTCAATCAATCATTCAAGGCACCGTATTTACGAGTTTATCGTGGGTGGAAGCTGTCACCGCTTCAATCATCGTCAGATCATGCCTCGTGTGTTTCAATTCCTCACCCGCATACTGTACATAGAGTACCAATAGAGTACCAGTGCTACTGCCAGGTGTGAGTCAGTGTCAACAAGCGCTTGCTACGTCAGCGTCGTCGCGCTCACCTGAGCCCGGCTGGTGGCTGGTGGCGGAGCAAAGTCAGTTCCTCTCCCGCATACCACACATAGAGTACCAATCAGATAATATTCCCTACCGGGTGTGAGTCAGCGTGTGGTCAGCGTCAACAGGCGCTACGTCAGCATCGTTGCGCGCACCTGAGCCCGGCTGGTGGCTGGTGGCCGGTGGCTGGCACACGCGCGGGGCACCGGCGCGGCGGCTGGCGCGCTGACAAGTCGCCGGTCTCTTGCGCAAGCGCACCGGAAACCGCCGGCTATTTGGGAGCCCATTACCGACACCGGCCGATGTGTCACACCTCGCACCTTATCGCAAAACATTGCGTAGAGACCTTTTATTTTCGTACTTGACAAATAGCAACATTGTTTCATAATCGTAAATCATAATAAACGCTTTATTTTCGTTTTGTAACGGGCTATTTGTGATATTTTTATGTATTGTATATACCCAATGTTTATATCGTAAACGGGACTTGCTGTTTAGTTTTTATGCATTTTGAAATTATTGATAAATATTACCGTATCGCTGAGACCGAAATCAAGGGAAGATTTTGTATACTGAGTTGCAAAATGCGATGCAGTGATACAACAATGTTTCTAAAAGTAGCAATGAATACTTCACATCTAGGTACCAAATTATAGCCGTTCGCACCGCAGATGTTTTTATAAAGAAATACGGCAGTTTCGCCGGCCCTTTATTTTATTTTTATGACGAAATGAAAATATGTAAGTTAAAATAGCTGTGGTGTTGACACACATCGCGTTCTCGAATAGAACCGCTATTTCTGTGCGGGCTCTTAATGACTCCACATATACTCACTCTTCAAAATCGGTCTAGTATTGCGTAATGGGATGGTAAAATTAGTAATTTTCATAACAGTGGTGGATATTTTCGTGTATTAACACAATGACACTAAACAAATTGATCAGAGTCGAAATTGTACTTCTAGGTAATGTGGGAAAGAGTATTTCGTGCCACTAACAAAATAACTGTATATCTACGAACCGGTAGAAAAGTAAACAGATTATTGTACAGTGGGTTGCGAGGTTTTCTACGAACGCACTTAATTATACCGCGCTGATTGACAGCTCGACTCGACAACAGCTTGATTGCTTAATTGCAACAAGAGTGTTAATTTCACATCACAGAGGCAGGTTAATCTCTTTTCAATAAACACGTGTTTGTTAATGATCCCGTATTCCCGGAAAATAAATAAAAAAGCGCCGTTTTTCATCCCGCTGTTAAACCTTTAATCCCTCGAGGAGCGACGAGTAAACAACAATAATTTGCATGATCTGATTTAATATATTAGACGAGGAGGAAACAGCTAAAATACAAATTGTCTCACAAATCTGCTGAGATAAAGTCTTATCAAGAGGTTTTGTGAAGGAAATTGAGCTCTGCGCGTAAGAGAGTAGGAGAGAATGCGGAGATTTGTGCGTGACATGAACAGACGCGATGGGAAGAAAAATGTGATGAATGAACGAATAAATAATGTAGCGAGTGGACGCGGGAGTTTAATCTACGCGCGAGAGCGGCCGGAGACGGGGCACTGCTGACATACAGACGTAACACCTTAAGTAGGCCACTTACGGTCGATTTTACAATGACACATATGAATGCAGAGATCATAATAAGAGACGCTCAGAATCGTAACTCTGGTGCTCGGCTCTTTATCGGCTATGACGAGCTTTAATATTGTTTTCACATACAGCTTTTAGGACTTCGTTAAAAATATTTTAATTTGTGCGTCTGTTTTAGCTTTCATTTCATTTTAGACAGTCACTATTTGGCATAGTTAATTAAGTACCTACGTATAGTAAACGGAATTTTATATTTTACTTGTGTTTTGGAATAATTCAATTGAAAATAAAGAAACTTATTTTGTTGAGTACTGACCCATATTTTTGTTCCGGCAAATTGAGTTCAATTAATTAATTTCATCCGCTATAGCGCGTTGAAATGTTTGTCAAACAAACTCCACCGTGTTTAAATAAACCGCCGAGTATAAAATAAAGTGGATAAATAGTAATTAACCCAATATGCCACGAATAGTGTGTGTTATAGACAAGTGTGTGCGAAATATTGATTACCTATCAGCTACCCGCAACCAGCCCACTGTGTACGGTAGGGTTGTTAGTCCTACTGGCTCGAAAGGCAAATGTATGAAACATGCTGCGCCTGAGAGAAGAGTTATGAAATTTGGTACACTTAATCTTTAGGGTAAAGAAATCGATTTGACCCGTACACCTCAATTTAAAAAAAATCCTGCAAGGAGTTATGACATCATCTTTTTTTTGTATGGAAAAAAAACTTTTAGTTTTAAAACCTATCGTGCGTGGTATCAAATGAAAGCTCTTGCTAACCCGATTCTAAAAATATATCACATTATTATATTTAAGTCATTTGTTTCAAATTAAATAGGAAATAATTTTCGAAACATGCCAAGTTTGGGCTCCTCCAGATATGATACGACTGAATCACCTTTACCACCATTAAGTGTACCAAATTTCAAAACTCTTCTCTCAGGTGCAGCGCGTTTGGAACTACCGCTAGGACTATGTGCCGAACTGAACAACAAGCATAGTTTACTCGACCGCGCTGCATAAATCAGAACCCTCGTCAGAACCTCAGGTTGTCTAGAACTCGGGGCGAGATCAGATGAGGTCAGAACAAACATGTCTTAGCTGTAGATAAAATATGCAGTGGAGATCGAGTCGAGTATCTGCTGTGATTTGTCCGCTTTATAATAGACGCTTTGGTGAAATACAAAATCTTATGCAAACAAAACATTTGAAGAAACGATGTATCTTTATCGTCATTCGTATCTTCACGAGAATATTTTAAGCAGATATTCCTAAATCGTAATAATACCTACGCTTATTATTTTCTGTTTCCTGTTTCTCCTATTTTCTGTTTCCATCCTTGGGCTCGGTGATGTCATTATCAAACAAGCATTCCGCATACTGGGAATATCGCATACGGCAGGCGCGGGCGGTCCGGAATGTGCCGGAATGCGCCGAAATGCGCCGAAATGCATGCATGCAGTGTGTGTGCCGAATAATGCAAATGCAAACAGTTGCAAATACCCGATGCCGAACACACCAACTAATGAATCATATCTCTGTTAATTAATGACGTTCGATGGCTCAACTGCACTGTTCCAATATCGACGGTTGACGGTAACCAGCCGGTATCATCATATCGGTCGTTCTTGTTTGAATCACGAGGATGCAATTTTGTTTGACTATTCAAATCTCAAAGATGAAATAATATTGGGGCATTTATTAACTTTGGTAACCCATTTAGGTACGTAATTGTACGTAACGTATGATTTAGGTGCGAGAGTTCGCAATCAACTTCAGCTTTTACCTACTATTTAGCATCTAAAACATTTCTCTTCTGTTTGCTCAAATTGAATGCGTTGATAAGAGTTTTCTATTGTATTTCTGAATAATAGTCCACAGAATATTTGAGCCCAGATTTTAAAACTTTCGATGTCATATACAAAATTAACTATTCCTGAACTCAGATTATGAAACAGAGAGGTACAGGTAAAGGTTAAGTTCAATGTAAACAAAATCCAGAAATATTACGTATATTCTAAGAATAATGATGATCAAGGTTCCCTGATCTTTAACCAGTTGAACCGTAGTATTACAAGATGTTTACAGCAAGCACGTTACGCTAATGTAATGTATAAAACTGGGCGATTACTGAAACACGAACAAGAAGGCTTGTACAGAACAATCGTATAGACGCGAGCAATAGATCGACTGATGTTGAGCTAAAAATTTAATCACAGTGCACTCAATTGGTCAAGAAATAATATCTAAGAAATCAAAGTTACTTTAAGTTTAATCACAAATACACTTTGGAATTGAGCTAATATAAAACCTAAGTTTATCAGAACTGCTTAAATCTTCATTATTAACCGTTTATTGTATACAAAAACATTACAAGATATACACATACACAGAATAACGACACAACAGGACAGGACAGCTAGACTTTAGAAGACATCTTTAATGGGAAACCCTGTATTTATTTTTCATTATAGTTTGAGAGTATCATTTTATGTACCGTTACGATGAATTAGTAAGTCCCTAGCCTTGGCATGCGTTATCTGATGTTACAATCACAGCCCCAGGTGTGTACGCTGCTCCTCACGCGCCGCGCGCGGGCGTCTGGTGCTGTGTAAGCGCTATTTTTATCAGCGCCGCCATTCATATAACTGTATCCAACAGAGCACTACGTACCTTGGCAGTTTTCAAACAATATACCGGGAGTGACAAAAAGGAGTAGAACAAGCCAAAAGGAGATCAAGATACTCATGAAACTGAACAACTTTCCCCATATGGAACATGTGTCGAAATATGAAAAAGAATTTGGACCTCCCATAGTAAATCTATCGGCTGATCGGAAAGGCATGGCAGGTCTAATTTTGTTCAGTTACATGAGTTACTTGAAATTCTTCAGCTTGAAATACTCTTTTTTATAACACTACATGATTGATTCCGATTAGCTGTCATTTATCAAAAACTATGATTTACGAACTTGATCAAAAGCCTTTTTCCTAGAATACGTTGCAGGTCTAGCCCCTACCTACCGGTAGGACAAACATTGGTTAAAGAAATCCTTTCTTTCGTTTAGCATCGTGATTTACGTTTTTAATTATCTTTCAGTCATTTTATTTACATCGATCTGTAATTATATTTTCAAAGATGATCGCAGTACTGAGCGGAGACAGTTTATTGATCATCCACATCCGGTGTGGCGGATCGCTCTTTGATTTGCAACCGCTCCACCGCTCCGGCCAACCGTCGTGAGGAAGTTACTCGGCTTCAACTCATTTTGCTCCTAATTTGTCTTTTCCGTTCGGCGGCTTCGCGGCGGATATTACTTTATTTGACGAGAAAATACGATACCCTTGATCATTAATGTGAAACTGGCACAATTTGTATCAAAGAAAAACCAATAATATCCTCTAATCCTCATGATAAAACATCTACAACACGAACATTTATATTGTGTGAAATTTGACTAGTGACCGATAGCGAAAACTCAGGACCGGCTGGTGATAAGGAACAACTTTCCTCAAGGAACATAGGTAGACATTTAAAAAAAAATTTAACTCCCATACAAAATTGCCGATTAGGCAATTTGAGTTACTACGGGAGTTCAAAAATTTTTTTCGTATTTCGACCTATATTCCCTGACGAAAGTTGTTCCTTATCACCAGCTGGTTTTGGGTATTCGCTATTGGTCACTAGTAAAATTTCACCCTATATAAGTAAAACAGGAAGCAAATGCAGAATTTAGATAGCATTGGATAAATAAACGCGGCATCGTACGTCGTGGATCATCAGCAGCGTCTTCGGCGTCGTCAGCACCACTCGACGCCGACCGAGCAAACACTGCCACGAGCGTTGGGTGTGATCTACAGCTTTCTCTACGGCAGCCTAGGGCTATAAAAACTATCTCAGGATACCGTAAACTAAGCATACTTAAATGAACGTCGTGTTTGTCAAAGACACCTAATCTAATCTTTAGAATGTAGGAGCTTTTAGGGTTCAATCTAACGTTTGCTCGGTAAGTAAATTTTGTAACAAATTCCTGTATCACGAAATTTTGTGTTTTAAGGTGGATCGCTTTCCATACAAAACTTAAATGGAGTTACGTCTTTAAATGAGACACAAATATGATTAAAAAACTTGATAGGAAGTCCCGAGCTTCTATAACATTTTCGCAAAATAAAACAAATATTTTTTTTACTGTCAGATTTCTCTGTAAAAACCGTTTCGCCACTTTATGAACATAAATGGAGCTACTGCTGCAATAAACACGTTTACTTTTTTTTTTGTGGACAAAATACTTAATATTTTTTTACCATAAGCAGCTTTGCGACAAATTTACGTGTGTCTTCATCATTTCACATAACGATTTTTTGATAAAATTGTTGTTTAGCTCATGTTTAACTCGGTTGAAGTTCAGATTTTCGTTTGTATGACGTAACGATGCGCCTTAAGATTAACGTGGATGCATATTTGGACAAAAAATAAATATAAAAATTGCTGAGGCCAGCCTCTATTATTCCAGGAATATTTTTACTGAAAAAGATGAATGCAATATTTAATTACTTAAATGTAGAGAGCACTAAAACGGAAAAATCACTAATGGTAGGTAGTATGATTCATTCTAATGCCTTTTTTAGGGTTTCGTAGTCTACTAGAAACCCTTATAGTTTCGTCATTTCTGTCTGTCTGTCTGTCTGTCTGTCTGTCTGTCTGTCTGTCTGTCTGTCTGTCTGTATGCCGCGCCCTCATATCTTCGTCAGTTTTAGAGCTATCGACATGAAATTTGGTGAGAAGATAGATCGTGTTGACCCAAATATAGAAATGTTAAGAAAAAATTATTTTAAATGTTTTTTGGACCCCCTCCCATACAAGTGAAAGGGGGCCAAAAATTTTTCTTCTGTAATATTGAGTAGGATATCGTTGAATAGGTCTTTTAAAACTAAGATGAGGTTTCTTTGAAACAAAGTCACTAAAATGTTTCTGTCACGAGATATTTACTTTTAAAAAGGGCGTTTTTGACCCATAATTTGTTCCAGCTGTAACTTCTAAAGTATAAAAGCTAAAAATTTGAAATAAATATGGAATATAGCTTACAATCTGAAGTTACAATGAAAACTATAACGGATATTGTACCCATAAAGGTTTCATAAAAAATTGAGTTTTTCTATTTGCGGTTGGTCATCATACTGCTGCTAACAAACCAGCAACAAATTAAGTTTGTAATGCTGAAAAACCTGATATTTAAACGTTGACTACGAAACCCTATTTGTGGGCGTGTCTGACACGCTCTTGGCCGGTTTTATTTGCTGTCTATTATTATTAACCTTTCAAGTAAAAAGAAAATACTACAAATACCTAAATGGAACGAAATTTTCTTCTATAGAATTAGATCCCAGCAATTAGTACTCTAATTCTTAGTATTATCGTATTATTGGACCTAGCACGATGTATTTACTATGCTTTTAGTGGTCGCACGCAAACAATAAGCGTACAATGGGGCTTTTAGGTAGACTGATTCTTTTGTCTGCCGGCAGCAGCGCGCCGTGTAGCACCCACCCCTCTGCCTGCCTAAGTGCCTCCATAGTTACCTATAGGTGTTTCCAAATGGCAATTCTGTAGTTCGGGAAAACGATTTGCTACGTCTTTGTCACCTTTATCGAAATCTGTTTGAAAATTTCCATATTCCTGTATTTCATCGTTATTCGATAAAGGCAAACGTGGTGAATGTGACTTTTTTATCATGTCGGAGTCTGCAGAGTTTTCAAAGATCATTTAACAAACTTGTATTAATATTGGCAAGAGCTTGTAAAATTATAAAAAGAGTTACAAGTCGAAGAGCAAGAAATCATATTGCAAAGTAGCAAGATGCACGTAATAAGCCGAGAGGGAGGGAGGGAATACCTTTACAGAGTTCTTCTCGGCTCCATTCAATGAACCTTTATGGAATCGGTCGGGACGACGACGTCGCGGCGGAATATTAATGGCATATAATATGCTCTGAATACTTGTTACAACTTTTCCCATTACGCTACAGATTTGCACCGGGAAAAATGTGTTTGACACAAAAAGACGGAGTGAACCGCGTCGCGCGCGACAACTTCTTTGCGAGGTATGAATATTAACCCCCCGCCGTTCCCTGCGTGGGTTTGATTAGGTCTTTACCTTAATATTCCCGCTTGTGTTGAATGCTTTTATCGCATCTACCTATACTTATTACCCTGCAATATTTCTTCATTATAATCCTTATCACTTCTTTCTTTTAGGGCGTCGTACCCAAAGGGTGAAAACGAAATCTTACTATTACTTAAACTCCGCTGTATCTCATAAACCGTAATAGCTGTAGAGTTGAAGCCTTTATAATAGCAAATACGAAAAATTGAAATAAAATAAAAATTAAGGGGTAATCAAAGCTTATTCAATCCCATAAAATGTATAAAATAAGACGTAATTTTTTCCCGATCTTAGCTATGAGGGTTCGGAGGCTGTATCTGATGAATGGTAAAAGTTAGACAGTCTGTTGAAATTTTGACAGAACATGTATTACTGTTGCCACTATGATAATAAACGTGATTTTTATGCGATTATTACACAAAATGGTACGGCACCCTCCGTGCGCGAGTCCGACTCGAACTTGACCGATTTTTTAATACTTAAGTGCCGTGATATTGTTTTAATAAAAACTCGCGACAAATCTTGGCCAACTTGTATTTCTAAATAGTATCGTATGTTTTGTAGAATAATAGAGCCATCATCACGTTTTCCTATTCATCGAGCATTCGGGATAAAGGGTTGTTTTATTTATTCCGCGGGCCTTTTCCCGAACTCCACACAATATTTACTATTTGTCGAGCATTCACGAGCAAGTAGCCGAGTATTGTCGTAGTCAGACGCAGCGCAGCGTTTGGGATCGGCTATTGTTTATAGGGGGCGCGGCGAAGCGGCGGCAGCGGAATGCGAGCCCTTTTGATAACGTACATGATGTTTTCATACAAATAGAGGATGTGGGTGTTTAGGTCGGCAAGTAAATGCTTCATGTATTAAACTTGTATTAATAGAGGAAAAATAAGCGTTTACGGAAGGTTCACGACCTTGACAGGATATTTTTGTTTATTACTTGATTATAATATTAACTATGCAGATTGTGAATGACGAATGTGATGATTTGACGACGATGATCTAATCGAAAATTATTATCTGACAAAGTCACACTTACGTAACAACTTCTTGTTGCATAGTCCGAGATTTAAAGATAATAATATGCCAACCTTACTTATCGATATCAACTCTACATTCCACGTTGCAAGTAATCTTTCCAATCTCACTCGGCTCAGCATAGATTGGTATGTTATGCGTTCTCTGTAACCATGATCACATTACATGAACCAGTAATAAGATTTACCTTATGTATAAGGGAAATGGTATTTGAATAAGAAAAAAGTGCAGAGAAAGTTATGTATCTATAGGAATAGGTTAGATAGAACTCGTAGATAAAAGTCAGATAGCCCAAAAGTAGTAAGAACAGACCATTAGTTTGTATCTACCGTTTGTTTAACTTAAGTTCCGAACTGTTTGTTGCGATGTTGACCACGACGTAGTCAATGTATCTACTGTGTACGTTTTATATCCGATTTTGCCTTGGACAGCAATGTGTTTCGGTTTACGACCCATCTGACATTCGGACAGCATCAGTACGTCGTCAACATACATACAAACACCACTTTTCAAACATTTTGCAGCCGTGGTTGGTGTTTTAAATTCGTATTTCATTTCACCCTAAAGTCTGATGTTTACATATTAATATAATAAGACTTTGAACATTGATTCTTAAAACGAAATACCAGATCGTTTAAGCAGAAAAAAACAAAAATTATTCTATTTAATGCACTAGTTCGTAGCCACCTAGAATATGCCAGTACGATTTGGAATCCAATTTACACTGACCCGTCCCAACGCATCGAGACTATTCAGCGAAATTTCACTAGACACCTTGCTTTCCACTCTACCGGTATATCCCATCGTTGCCCTTATTCTAAAAGATTAAGCTTCTTTAAACTAAACACTTTAAAACATCGTCGAACTATGCATGACCTAATATTCCTGTACAAATCGATTAATAATCATAATGACTCTATAGACATTGTTAACAGAATATCAATAGCTGTACCATTTAAATACCCACGAAATCCCATCAAGAAAATATTTCATATACCATTCTGCCGAACAAATACAGGCCTAAATGCACCAAGTGTGAGGATATGTCGACTATTTAACGAGATTAGCGCAAAAAATCCGAATATCGATATATTTAATGATACCCTGTCAAAGTTTAAAGCCATAATTAAAATGCTGGAACTGAAAGATGATCTCACTAGTATTAAGTAAATATCTTTGTAATTCTGTTATTTTAATATTTTAAGTACCTAATGTTGCTCACTTGATATTTTATATGAATGATGTGTTTGTCTATAACTGTCTAATATATAAGAACTGGATTTATTACTATAAGACACTGCTGATGTATGAATATATTAGATGTTGATAAACCAATAAACGATAAATAAATAAATAAACACTTACATAGGTTCAGGTAATATTTCACGATGTTTGGATATATTTGATGGCTTACTACTTTATTAACGTTCAATTTAACAGACTACTCTCATAGGTTCACCTTATAGACACCGCTGTTTATTAAGAGTACCTAATCCGTTTTTCGTCTTGCAACGCTATCTTTACTACTTTTAATTACTCTTTTCCAATGGAACGAGCATAATTTCTTTAATCTAGCGAGTATAAAGCGATCTCTAATACTCCTCATTTAAAGTTTCTCCTAATGGATAAATAGAGCTAATGTCCAATAATTAGATTTCTCAGCGATCTGGTAAACGCAGCGACCCAGTGACCGGGCGAGCCGAGCGAGCCGAGCTAGCGGCTTGCCTGCTCGCAGTGCTCACATTACAATCACAAGCTTATGGCGGTGGACTGCAAGATCAGCAATGTTAGTACTATTGGCAGCAGCATGAGGTGTCTCCTCGTTTAAGGATTAACATAATAGGTCTGTCTAGAACTAAAGTTTGCCCGCTTATTGATAACACACTGTATACAAATGAATTATGATTTTTTAAAAGATGGTGTTTGGCGGCCATCTTTAAACCCCTGCCTCCCTGACGATTTTTTCTGCCTCCTGGATTAGAAATGCTTAGAATTACTCAAGGAACATAATATCATGAAGCACATCGTCTAACGAAAAAATGTGTTATGTATGTGAGCGAGACGCTTGAAATCGCTTCTGAAGCACTGATACATGAATACTTGCACGGATATACCTAAAACTTAATCAGCCCGCGATTTTTAAAGCAAACCGGGAAATATCTTAAAATTGACAAAAAGACGATTTAACTTTGTCACCTAAATTAAATTAGGGACCTCCAACTGCAGTCTGAGGCAGCTCAGAAATATCCAGTAGAGAGAGAAAGGTAACTCGACCTGCTGCCGCTAGTACAGCAGTGCACATCGCATTACGGCGACCATTAGTCACGTCTATGGGGATTTATTCTAGTCGCGACTGGAATCTCCTGCTGTTCTCTCATTTCCATTCCTCCTAGTAATGGCAGTGTTCATTAGTGTTTCTTACATCTGTTGCGCTTTACCGAGTCACGTCTTAAAATTGTGTTTTGATGACAGATTACCACAACAGGTTTCGGCTGGCCTTAAGAAGATTTACAACTTAACAACATAGGTGCCGAATTTGCGACATCTGCTAAAAATAGCGCACAAAGACCTCTGACAAGGAGTAGCTTTGGTTTACGAGCTCATAAAATCGACCACTGCCCACCTCACCTTGTCAGTGCCAGGCCTTCTGTCATCTCTCAGCGAGAACTTATGTTCTGAGCTTTTAAAATTCTTCATGAAGTAGACGAGAGACGTGAGACGTAAGACGTGAGACGTAAGACGTAAGATAACATCTGTCAGACAAGTGATCATCAGCCGTCATCGATGCAAATGACGTCTCACGGTGTGTAACTTTGGCTCTTCTGATTCGTACATTTTATATGGAAACTGTTTTAAGCGCCGCGATGTCTGACGATGAATGACGCTATAGTCTCACGTCTTATGCGCGTCAACCAAAAATTCACAGCCATTAAATAAAATAGAATATTAAAAACCTAACCGTACTGAATTAAAAAGTGTTATTTTTGCCCAGGATGATGACCTGATGACTATGCGATCATCTGAAGAGTAGGTAGGTTATCTAGCCCTGCAAACAAAAAAATCTAAATCTATCGCTAGACGTCTTTGAGAAATCGTTCTCCATACAATGGCTACCTAAAGACATATAAATTATTCTGTCGTATTGGAAACCTACTCCAGCCTACTTTTATTTGCGAAGTCTGTTAAGGCCGCTATAGAGCTTTTCACGAAGCCCATACAATTTTCCCTGCCAGACCTCTCGGAGCGTCATTTTGCGAAAAACATGGGGATGTTTGAATATTTTTTACAGTGATATTATGAATAAAAATAATTAACTTTTTCTGCAATTAGATTAAGTACATCTTCTTAAATAACATATCATCATCTTCCTGCCCTTATCCCAATTACTTGGGGTCGGCGCAACACGTTTTGTTGAACACAAACTCGTGTTGCAAAAGGATTTAGCTTAATTTTACGACCGGCCGCCTACCAGACGTCAACCCTCCTTGGGAATGCTTTTGTGGTGGATTAACCGCCACCATTCGGTTGGCCCTGGCTGTTGGGTAGGGTTTATCCCTCGGTCGCCTCTTACGACCCCCACGGGAAGAAAGGGGGTGGTGCTATTCTACTCTGCCTCTTAAATAACATATATTTTTTTTAAATCTTTACTACTGTTATTTTTTCATACAGAAGCCGTTAGAATGGCGCATTATTTTGCAAAAAATCGTATTTAAAAACGTGGTATTATTCTATATTTCTGAATAAAATTGTAAAATGTTCACTGTAGACTTTGTTCTCAAATATATACTCTATTTTTTTGTATAATTGATATTTTTTTACAGTGAACCAAAACTCTAAAACTCACGCTTGATTTGAGGTCTTTTCCTGAATTTTGGTTTTGTCGCTTTAGATATCGCTGTTTGTAACAGGTTTAAAACTAAAATGTTAATATTTACATTGTACATTTTTTAGATGAAGATATGCTTGATTAAATGTTCAAGTAACATATTATTTTTACATTACGGTTTTCGAGAAACTCGCATGTTTATAAAGCCAATATTTGCAAATTTGATAGAAAAAATTTAATGCGCTCTTAATGATCAATAAGCCTCTCAGACAGCCAGACTGAACATTTTAACTAGCCGTATCTAGTATCGTACTCAGACCTCGCTAAGTCGTGTTACGTGGAAAAACCACACTCTCGTTAATATGATTTGGTCTCAAGTAAATACAAATTATAGTGTTAAGATTCTCGGGAAGGTGGAAGTTTGGTCGCAGCTCGCGGGCGAAGTGTTAAACAAGATCTACAGGGATGGACTTGCTTCAACAACCAAACTTGCTCCGGCGGTAATGTGTAGGTATCGCGTTACGTGCACGGTAATGGTGAGTTATGTCTTCCAAGATAAATTCTGAACTGATTTACTTGTTCAGCTACAGGAGAACATTTCGCCCGTGCAACAAAATATCTAAATTTTCAGTCAAATGGGATAAACTATGGGATAATACAAGGTTATTGTCCGACCGCATACCACATGATTAAGGTAAGTGTACACAAATTCGACAGTGTCCCTGTACTCGTCAGCTTACTTTAAAATTATATGTCACCAACATGATATAAGTATTTTTTGTGTAGCAACACATTTTTGGTAAAACTCCCAACAAAAAAATAGTAGGATCATGCTAATTCCACGTTTTAACACATAAATAAAAGGGTTTAACCCTTAAATGCATGATTTTCCCAATCCTAATCAAATTTCTGTATTTTATAGAAAAAAGTGTATAAAATGTGGGAAAAATAATAAAAAAATATTTTTTTGCATTTTTTCAATTTTTTTCTACTTTTATCCTAGAAATAGCGGTTTTGATTTTTGTTTATAAAAATAAAATAAATAAATAAACCCAAAAAAAATAAAAGTTAAATTTTAGTACGTTTTATATTTGACATATTCTTTTTTATTTTGAGTTTCTATCTGGATTGGTGAATTATTGGCGATTTTTACAAAAAATAGTCAACTTTGAGAATGTATGCCGTTTTTTGGCAAATCTGGTATCATTCTCAAAAAAAAATTTTTTTTTAGTAAATACTTCCTAAATTCATATAGCAAACATTTTTTATTTGTTAAGTAATATGTCAAGAGCTTATATTTATTTTTTGTGATTTATTGGAATTATTATATATTTAATAAAAAATAAATTTAAATACCTGGTATCATTTTTGATACTGTATGCACTTAAGGGTTAAAGTAAACTGACGATTACTGGGACACTGCCGAATACTGGTACGTTTACCTTAGTGGAGCGGAAGTGCAGGTTTATCCGGTGCGTGTGTTATCGTTATCGCGCATGTTTACATGGCGCGGGGCGGTGTGCGGGGCGTGTTATGTCAGCAAGCACGGTGCACGCTGCACGCCCCTCCGCACGCACGTGTGCCGAGTCGACGATACGATATCAGACATCTCACCAACTGCAGCGCACATGTAAAATCACACGTCATTTTTCAGAGACATGGGACACATGCATTGAAGCTTTAACCACATGCAGGCTGCTGAGATCAGCTAAACTGCCCGTTTTCGACGTCATGATTTGCCGGATTTTTCTTCGGAGGAGGAGTCAAACACGATATGAATACTTAGTTCAAAACCGTACCGTCGTCATTACGGTACCGTTCTAACACAGTGTTTTACATACTATTACACTACTACAGCCACAGCAGTCCACTGCTGGACATATTCACTTTTACATAGGTACAAAAAATTAAATTCTCATTACGAGTCATAATTTATGACTAAGTATTAGCGCACCGTGTCGGCTCTATGTTATTATTTTAATAACGCTTATTAGGCGCAAAGTTTTACCGCTGCTGTTTAGCGCATTAACTATTTCAACAATAAAACTAAACGCTCACAAACGGGGCGCGCAGTAATTCAGGCCTGTAAAACGTGTTTAACTACGATGGCTGAGAAATGTCGGCCGTATAAAGTTACCTATTCACCGAATATGCTTTTCATTAGCTATGATGTTACGAAGGTTAGGGTCGGTTAACACCGCGTCTGAAAACGCGCGTAGTCAGCATTGGGGGCGTCGTTGTCGGCGCGGTGGGGCGGCGGGGCGTAATGCTCACTCTAGAGCTTTACGACTCGGCTGTGCTGGCCTTTACGATATGATTTTGATGTCGACGCCCGTAAACTCAGGACTCGCTTTGTAACTGATTACTTACAAGATTGTTCGCTCGTTTTTATAACTTCAGCAAATTGATAAAAAGTTACAGTTTATTTTGATAAAGGGAGATAAGTCTTCTTTTGTAGGTAATAGCTTTTTCAAAGTGACCTATAAATCTACCTAGGATAAAGTTGTATTGTATTGTAACCGACTTGCTTTACAACTTGCTTGACGTGAATAATTTTCAATTCGAAAAAGCACACTATTACTTTGTATGTTGTAAATCCCGTGCGAGACTAAACTTACAGCAGATGAGTAGAGACAGACCCTAAGAGAAATTATTCAAAATAAGTATCGGTCCTAAAACTCTCCATACAGCCGGCGGCGTCGTTTACGACCCTACTATTTGTTGATGTCAACACCCGCCGTCCGTAATGAATTGTGTAATATCTACCGCGAACTCTTTAGCCATTACGTCTATTTGAATGTTGTAGGCACGCCGTGTGGTGCCGGCTTAAAATAGCATCACCCCATTTCTACTCGTGGGTGTCGTTTAAGGCGACTAAGGGATGAATCCAGGTGATGGGCAGCAGCGTTTCCTGTTATAATTTACAACAACTTGCACTGCGCTCGCCAATCCGCCTGCCAAGCGTGGTGAGTATGGCAATACCCCCTGATATTGGGAGGCCCATGTCCAGCGACAGTGTCCAGCAGTGGACTGTTGTGGCTGTTATGGTATATTTACGAACTCTTTAACCATTACGTGTATTTGAATGTTACATGCGGTAGTACCGTCGGGTCGGCAAGTCAGCGCCACTCAGCAGCGGGTCGGCGACCGCTTTACAGCTCTGCCCTTTGCACAATGTAACGACAGGTAAAATCGCCTTCGTACAGTATTCTAATAAGATACTCAATGTACGCCAATAACAAGTACCTGGCTGCTATCCTGTGGTGAAATCATTGCGTATTGTCATTCAGTACTACCTCTAAAAGTTTTCAAATTAGGAATAAGAATACCTATAATGTGTTACCGGTAAGCGGGCATTAATCAAACAGTAACTAATTTAATTAGACTAGGGCCATCTACGAAACCAAAATGTATGGACCGGAAATAGTATTTTTTTCATGATTTCGATTCGAAAAGATGTAGCACACTTTTCCAACATTTTTGTACCTATGGTAAGTCTAAATTCTTTGTTTTTAGTTCGAAGAAGTTTCTAGTAGTTTTGTGAGTAGAACACATCCTTAAAATATTTGTACCTATCCTACTTCCTACTAATATTATAAAGGCGGATGTTTGTGTGTGTGTTTGTTACGACATCACGCAAAAACGGCTGATTAGATTGACATGAAACTTTGCAGAAATATAAAAGGGCATCTGGAATAACACATAGGATACTTTTACCACGGAAAAATGTCTCGTTCCCAAAGGATCACGCATTTTCCAATATTTTTGAAATAGGTGGCGTGACTGAGCCGATTCGCGTTTTAAGCGTTTTCGCCGAAAACTAACAGCGACATCTCTTGGCGAATAATGCTTTTTTCCCGAGGAATAATAGGTTGCAGCGGGTGAACCGCTGACGGGCAGCTAGTTTGTTATATATCGTAGTTTTCAGCTCTTTCAGTATTACGTGTCTCCAAATAAATAAATGGAAACATATGTTACTTTTTATACTTTTCACCGGAGCTCAAAATACAGCGACAAAATCAGCTCCATCGATAAGACCTCTTCAATTCAATAAACAAGTGATTGAACGAGTAATATTGTAAACAGACAGTAGACTTACCTTTTATACACAAAAGAAATACAACAGACAAGGAAACGAAAATTCAAATTGATTATTGATTAGTATTCAAATACACAAGTCAAACAAAGCAACTCTCCAAAAACTGGGTTATGTCGAACAGTTATTGAAACACCAAACAACTGACTCGGCCGGCCATTTCTACATCATAAAGGGTCTTACATTGTCTGTTTTACTTAACTATTTTCTTCATGAAATTACCAACTCGTAAAGAAAGGTCAAAAACTACTATCAGCAGTTGTACCACGAATTCAAATTCTGCTACAAAAACTTTTAATAGGTCAATGGGACATTTCTAAAATACCCTGTACACTGATAACGTGATATAAAAGACCCAAGGTCACATTTATGTCGTGCTCATGTACATTTTATTAAGGATTGTCACCCTACCTTCGTAAGTACTTACCTACATGATTAAAAATATAAATTTGACCTCCACTCTTACTAAAGTGAATTAACGACAAATACATATGGGTTCAATTATTACTACATTGATTGAAGTTTCGAAAGGGTTGTTAGAAATTAAAAGTTCGGTAAATCTTAGAAAGTTTCGTATTAGAACAACAATAATGGTGTACAGTACATGCAGTTTATATAAACACAACAAGTTTGTCACACGCAACACAGTCCGTAGCTTTGCAGGCAAGCTCACGTGACGCGTGGGCCCACTAGTGGACAGTGGACACCAGCAGTGGAGTAGTACCTGGAGAGGTGGAGCGCGCCTTGAACGTGGGAGCGATCATGACCGTCTCTGCAACACCACACACACCGTCAGCGAGAGACACTTCGTATGAAGAACCCAGGACCATAATGTGCTCGTATCCAACCGAAACTCTTTTAATTCGTTGATTTTTTGTTCACATTTATGGTGGAAGCCAATGCAAGGAATGATTTTCTGCGCCATTAGTTGCAAGTTGCCACGTACAATAGCAGCAGTTTTACTGTCTAGTTGAAAATATTCCGTGCTTAGACACGATATAAACGTAAGACATAAACGTTAATGAATTTCAGAATAATTGAAAGTCGAATAGGTAGATAAACAGAATGATACGAGCATTAATATGAGACCTAGATTCCTTCACCTTAAGAATCTAACCTTTAACATATCGACACGCCCAAGGTAAAACAACGTAACTTGAGTTACGACAAAAATGAGTTTTTTACATACCCTTGTTCGTTATAATTTTCTCTACACGAGTGTCGAACAAACGTATCTCTAAGTACAATAGAACCGAAATTGGCGAGAATCACAACAACGTAACCTGTGGTTGCCGTCTGCAAAAAAAAATTGTTTGGCGGATAAAACATGCTATATTGATTTACGAAGTTTGATCGTATTTTTTCGAAAACTAATTTACATGCAAAAAGATTGTAAATTGAGTTACGTTGATTTTCTCCGTATTTTACATGGAGCACGATACGTCACAGGGAACGCTGCTGCCTATTCCCTGGATGAATATCCCTTAGTCCCTTAATGCTTTTTTACGACACCCATGGTTAGAATTGGGGTGATGCTATTCTAAGTCGGCATCACACGGCAAACTAATAATATAAACTACCTAAAAAAAGAAGGCACATAAAAGCTGACTTTGAGAGTCATTAAAGCCCTCTAACTTTTAGATTTGCAGCCTTTCAGGCACCGGAATAGCATAAGGAATCATCATAAGGCCAGGTATCATGAAAGCGTCATCGATAACCGAGTTCCACTTTTATACCTAACGACAATTTATACAGAAGTTAGAGGAGTATACCTATAACAAAATAAAACAATGAAACATAAATGAAAAGGCAAAGTACAAAACAGGCGGCCATATTGCTAGGGTAGCAATTTCTTGCAGGCAACATTTAGGTAGGATAATGCAAAGATAGAAAGTGGGATAGTGCACAAAACGTGTTTACATAAAATATACCTACATAAAATTAAAATTACTTAATACTCCATACAATGATAAGGCAAGATATAATATACTAATAGAATAATATATAAAATATAATAGGTAGGTACATATTTATTATGAACGAATAGGAAAAAATCTCTTCAACACCTCCACCTATAACCAATTGCTGTGTATGGTTTACATGGATTTTATGAAAACATTTGTCTCCTTTGAAACCTGGACTGTTTTGGAGTACTCTCTTGACTGTCTTATAGCGCTGCCAAGCTGACTGGCAATATGTAGTGTAGAGGTAGAGCTACCGAAATGCAGGGAAGCCTATTTAAGTCCAGAACCATCAAGCAAGACACAATAAACTGCTACTCCGAAGCATAAGTCAGGGTGATGTCATATCCCCGATGATAAACTTTACACCTGAAGTAGCTTGGCTGGGCAGCATTTAGGGAGTTGCGTCATATTCTAGAGACATCCTTGCCATATTACGATCATGGTGTAAACATATAAGCATAATTCATAATTGTTAGAAACACCATAACTGTTACTATATGTTTAATGTAGATGAACCTTATTAATAAATAAAAATAAAAAAAACGATCGGGTCTGAATTGATAAGATTGGCACAGGACCGTGAAGATTAGCGCAAAACAGGAGAGGCTTATAACCTGTAGTGAGTTGATGTAGGTTGATGATGATCACGATGATGAATAGTGGCTGGATGGCAAAAACTGGAGATCATGACTTATGAATGACATACCCTGGGAGGCCAAGATCCAGAAGTGGACTGCTGTAGCTTAATATGTGTGCTTTTGATAATAAATAATGCAATACACGGTTAAAAAACTCATAAAAAGTGGGTTAGTTATTTATAGTTTAGTCTTCAGAAGTTATTGCAATTTACGACAAAAGTCGAGTAAAAGTATTTTTCTTTATTCACATGCCCCTTTATTCATTCGTAAATCCGTAAAGTATCATAAATATGACGTTTTACACGTCCTAAAATAAATAACTCCTTGAAATTACACACAAAAGTGTGAACCATTTACGACCTTTTTAAAGTCAGTAAATTGAAAACTAAATGGTATAACTAACAAAAACTCTACTTCTCGTAATATTTAGATTGAAAATATTAATTTCTTATAGAGGATGCTCAAAAATTAATAACATGGTCCTAAAAAATAATCTCCAAACAACGCATTGTTTCGTGTTATGATTTTTGGTGATATTTTTTTAGTTTTTCGGTTCTGGTGTAAAGTTGTTTTTTTTTCTCGTTACGACCTTTTCGTTTTCACCCATCGTATATCGATGATGAGTGGAAAATAATTAAAATATAAGATTTTATGAAAGTATTTTATTTCATTGCATTATGGTTCGTAAATTTCATACAAGACTTACGCTACTTGGATTACTTTAAGGTCAGAAGGTTATAAAAACACAAGACAACTTAAACGTAACTCAGACATACACTGGATTTAACCGTCAAAGGTAACAAATACATAAGACAACTCAAACGTAACTTAGACATACACTGGAATTTACCGTAATATCTCTATCATTGAAGATTCACTATCTCAACTTACGTTGTTATTGCAAGTAATATGCATCGTAGCCCTTCATTGTAAGTCATAAAACTCAATGAAAGCAAATTATTATGAATAAAACATATATAACAACATATAAAACTCGTTACATGTATTCTTTAAAACAAACAATCACTTAAATTGATAAAAAAACAAAAGCGTGAGAATTTTTTTAAACCTTAAAATCGCTCTACTGTAAAGTTGTCAAAAATGAGATACGTTGTTTTACCTTGGGCGTGTCGATATCTTACCTAATAAGTACCTGCATTAGTCCTAATGATATTTTATTACCTACTCAATACGTCCATAAAATGATCCCTGTCTGCGTATTTGTGTTTATTATAAGACGTCTCTAGCTCAATACAGTTTAAATTGGCATCTGGAAATCTGCCAAATTCACCTGTAGGTACTGTAATACCGTCGGCTTTGGGCGGTCGAGTATGCCAATTAGGTACGACTCGCTCCAACAAAGGCCCCACTATTTGGAATTATTGGATCCGAAACCCCTTGACGGCAGATTTACTTACTCTGCGAAAAAATCTGTTGGAACGAAAAAAGGTCTAGTTTTGATGATGTATCAGTAATTGCCCTACTTACAATTCTAATCAGCATACTTATACTAAGGTAAGTTTTAACGTTGTAAAAAATCAATTTCTGAAAAATTTAAGTAATATTTTGTCTAAACATAAAATAAATTATTTAGGATACCTAATCAGGGTTACACACTCTCATGTGGACACGAGGACGCATATTCAGGGGTAAACCAAACATTCAGGGGTTTTAAAAGTGATTGATGACGGACATTTGAGCTGGAAAATGAAAACGACACTCGAAACATCTAATGTACATTTCATTTGATGGCGACCTCACCGTAGCGAACCCACAACAAGGACGCCATGTGTTCGGAACTCGAATCAAAAGTACTTCACACTTTCCAGGAAACGTTGGGTGTGTTTACTAATCACAGGAATGTGGCAATGAAACATGCAGTGTATTCTACTACAAACTGTAGACAAGTCCACGTCACTGCCAACTAAAGATAAAAGGAACCACACAATACTGCATAGCTACATGTCATACAAACACGCAGTCTACCATCTGGTCCGCCTCTGATACGCTCTTGATACTAACAATAACTCATGACCTGATGCTAATGTAATTGATACTAGTATGATAATTTCATCCGTGTGTCTGGCTTTAGTTAGTACTAATATCTCTGCATGCCATATTTGTGAAAGTCATATTTGTTCAAAGTAAAGTTCAGTGGTCTTAAAATGTGTTTGCGATGCGTCATCTCATCTAACATCTACGAGTACCTAATACCTACTAAACGGGAGGTAGAGCGAAATTAAATTCTTCAAATCACATCTTACGTCACTCAGTGCCAGTACCTTCGCTAATACAGATTTATTTGATTTATATGATTTTAGTAGATTTAAGTTTTGAAATGAAAAGCTTTCACTGCTTTTCAGACAAGTTCCATAACTAAAATTAAACAGCATTTAGTGAAATTATCAGTAATATAGGTAAGCCAATTTCGCTCCATTAAAATGAAGTGGATTGCCATTGCACTAAGCAAAATTACCAGCTGTACGTGACGTGGAAACTAGTTCAATAACGCCTATCATAGTTTGCGAGCTGGCAGCTGGAGAGCTGTGCAAACTCTAGGTATAATGGAAACTTGCTAAAATGTCGAGTAAGGCTTCCAATTCCCGGCATGACGGTGAGAGATGTCGGTCAGCTGGTCGCGGCCGGTGCGGCCGGTGCTGCTGGTGCCCGGCGGTCGGCGGCCGGCGGCCGGCGGTCGCGGGGAGCCGGAACCGTGCTAAACCAATATTGAATTAACGCGTACGGAATAATTGCGGAGAAAGCCCGACAGCGACGCCTCTGAGCCTCCGAACCTCCGACAGCCGAGCGAGCACAGAACAACACCCATTAGGCACCGTGTCAATAGATCCGTACAGTTCCTGCTCCACCATTAATTGCTTCTTCCGCAAGCTCAGCCGAATTAAAAGAGCAAACAAATTTTGGAAGAATTCCCGTGGAATTTAAATTGGATCATGCCTAGGGACCAAATATTTCGCTACATGAGGAAAACACCGAGAACAATAACGTTGTGGAAAAGGGTATTTTTATAACGAGATTTTTGAACCGACCGTATAAAAAGCTTGACTAACCAAAATCCTCACTAAAAAGCTCTTTAACGTAGCAGGTTTATGTTAAACCGGTGTTTGCGGGCTAGGCAATTTATGTAGGTGAAGGTTTAAACTTTGGTGCCGGTGAAAATTTAAAGCAGGAATAAAGCCTGGAATGAAACAGAAACGCAGAAAATTATACTCTTTTTGCAAAGAAAGATGGTGCGGCGACATCCATTATTACAACATTAAATAAACCGATAATCGCCTGAAAAGGCGTCTTTATCTCAGAGAAGGTTTTATCTTTATCATAACTCTTGAAAGGCCTAAGGGCGTAGGGCGCTAATATAAAAGGTATTTGGGTGAGTAAGCGCCCGGCGCCGTCCGCTAAAAGGGACTTAGAGGCCGGCTGTGTACAAATTTTAACTAATGTGGTGTCTGGGTATACAATAAACAAATATAAACTGGACAATGTTGGTTTTAATTGTAGTTTAGATACAATTCAGATATTTATAATATTGAGACACAGAAAAAGTAATGTCACGAGTCAACAACAAGTTGACATGTGTCGTTGCTAGGGTGCACCACAGACAGTAACCATAGAGGCTAGGTACTATCCTCTTTACACCCTCCGAACTTTTTAGAGTTTGCAGCTTGATCAAACTCTTCTTAGTCCAATTTTCTGACTCAGGTCTTGAAGTCTTGGACCGTAGAGAGGTTTCGTGAACATGTCGGCCAATTGGTTTTCTGAAGGCACTTGTTTAACTTCCAGTTCACCGTCGGCTACACGTTCACGCACAAATAGGTGCTTTATCTTAATATGTTTGGTACGCTTGTGGTACTCGTATTTTGGATTTTGTGAGAGCTTCACCGCAGATTCGTTGTCCAAGTGAAGTACTGGTTTTTCTAATTTTATAAGTCTGTTCAGTAGACTATTTAGCCACATTATCTCCTGAGTGGCTTCGCTAGCCGCAATAACCTCAGCTTCAGTTGAAGATATGGAGACGATTGTTTGTCGTGCACTCTTCCAGCTGATTGCAGCTCCTGAGAACAGGCAGACCATTCCCGATGTGGATCTGCCGGTCGGTATGTCTCCAGCGAAATCAGAATCAGAATAGCATATCATATGTTGGGGCGAGGTCTGGCAATTGACTAGGCCTTTCTCCACCGTTCCTTTTAAATAACGGAAAATCCGTTTTACTGAAGCAAAGTCTTGTCTTGCTGGAGATTCCAAATTTCTAGAGGCTTTGTTCACAGCATATGATATGTCAGGCCTTGTGCCTACTGATAGATAAGTAAGGGCTCCAACGGCCTGTCTGTAATTGAAAGTTGTTTTGCTTTCACGGTTTTGTTCCTCATCATCATTGCTGGTGTTTTCCTTGATAATGGGCGTTGGCGTGGGTTTGCTGTTTTGCATGCCAAACTTTTCGAGTAACTTCTTTGTATAGGCTTGCTGGTGCAGCGTTATTTTGCCTTTTTCAGCTTTAATTTCCATACCAAGGAAGTAGCTGGCAGGTTTGGTCGTGATCTTAAACCTTCCTTTCAGTTCTTTTATAAATTCATCTGCAGCGCCGGTCGTGTTTGCTGCGACGAGTCCGTCATCGACGTAGAGGCCAATCAAGACCTTGGATCTTCCTCTAGTTCTGTAGTATAGGCATGGATCAGCTTCACTCTGTTCAAAGCCATCGTTGACTAGGAATTCAGCAATGCATGTATTCCAGCATCGTGGAGCTTGCTTCAATCCATAGAGGCTGCGTTTCAGTCTACAGACCTTCTTTGTTCCGTCTTGGTAGCCTTCAGGCTGCTTGACGTAAATTTCTTCTTCTACTGTACCATTGAGGAAGGCTGTTGCTACATCGAACTGACGTAAACTCAAGTTTTCTTTGGCTGCAATAGCAATAATTGCTCGTATGGTGCTAAGTCGGGCCACGGGACTGAACGTCTTGTCATAGTCGACGCCTTGTTGTTGTGAATACCCTTTGACAACTACTCTGGCTTTAAATTTGTCAATAGAGCCATCAGGAAGCGTTTTGACTTTGTATACCCATTTGCATGGCAGTGCTTTTCTTCCTTTGGGTAAATCCACTAAGTCCCAGGTCTCGTTTTGTTGTAGAGAATTTATTTCGCTTAGCATAGCTTCATGCCATTTTTCTTTGTAAGGCGAGTCCAATGCCTCTTTGTAGGTCATCGGATCCTTAGGTATGTTGTTAATTTCGGCGACAGCAGCCAATACCTGATCGTCGTACCTTTCAGGTCGTTTGATTGTTGTCCTTTCTCTTAGGTTATACCGGTTCGGTGTACCAGGGGCGGAGAACGGACGGGACTCACTGTCACTTGCAATGTTGTCATTATTTTCGGTTTCATGTTCCGTTTGAGGTTCAGGTTCAGGTACATTCTCAGGTTCGGATTCAGTGTCAGGATATTCAGGGATATCGTCATGTTCCGTAGGATAATTCTCGACCCTTTGAGTAGAGTCTGGGGCGTTGACGATGTCTCGTTCATGTTGGGTATCGTCATCTGAATCGTCAATGTCTATTTGAACTTTCTTTTCATTTGAACCGGTTGAAACATTGTTGTTGTTAGAAGTATCATTGTATGTGAAGTCTATGTCGTTTTCAGGGCTTGAGTAAAAGTTGCTTTTGGTTACTCTTACATCTTTGGAAACATATACCTTGCGTTTGGATGGAACGTAGACCCTGTATGCTTTGCTGGTGTCTGAGTAGCCAACAAATACGCCAGGAATTGCTTTTGGTGCAAATTTCGGGCCTTTATTGGGTCCTTTCTGCAGTACGAAGGCTTTTGAGCCGAAGGGATGCAGATGATGAACACAGGGCTTCCTTTTAACCCATTTTTCAAATGGCGTTATAAAGTCAATGGCACTGTTGATGCATCTGTTTGAAAGGTAGTTAGCAGTGTTAATTGCTTCTGCCCATAGGTGCATTGGTGCTTTGGCGTCAATAAGCATAGCTCTGGCTTTCTCAACAAGCGTCCTATTTTTGCGTTCAGCAATGCCGTTTTGGTGTGGCGTATAGGGTGCAGATAGGCGTCGCCTGATCCCATTGTTCTTTAAATAGGCATCAAATTTGTCGTTGACATATTCTGTGCCATTATCCGTTTGCAGGTGTTTTATTTGGTTTCCCCGTAAATTTTTCCATTTCTTGTTTGTAAGTTTTAAAGTGTTCAAGCACTTCAGATTTGTTTTTCATAGGGTACACGCGAGAGTATCTGGTGTAGTCATCAATAAAAGTGACGAAATATTTATTTTTTCCATTTGATGGAGTGATCGGGCCACATACGTCGCTGTGTACAATCTCCAGGCGTTCAGTTGTCCTTGGAGTTGTTCTTTTTGGAGGGCTTGGAACTCGAGTAAGTTTTGATTGAATGCATACGTCACATTCTGGCAAAGTCTCGTTTTTGTTGAAGTCGAGTCCAATCATTCTCTCGTTGTTGAGGGCAAGGTGTAGGTCTTTTTCATTCATATGACCAAGCTTCCTGTGCCAGTTTTGTATGGAGTTTTGCTTTATGGTTTGTGGTTGCGTTGAAGGAGTTATAATATCATCTATCGCTGCATTGCATTCTTCAGCTTTTAGCGATTTGATATAGTAGAGTCCATTTTTCTCAGATTTTTCCGCAATCATAAGCAGTATTCCATTTTTATTGTATACTAAACCAACGTTGTCATAAAACGTTGCTCTTGCTCCATTTTTAGTCATCCTCGATAAGGAGAGGAGATTTTTGCATAAGTCAGGAACGTACAGCGCGTTTTCGAGGTGAATCTTTCTGTTTTCACTTGAAAGTGTGACTCTTCCTTCTCCTTCGATATCAGAAGAAAAGTTTTTCGATGCAAACTGTAGTTTCCTTGACGTTTTCTTCATGTTTTGAAAATATTCCGAGTGGAAAGTCATGTGGGACGTACATCCACTGTCGAGTACCCATCTGTCATCAACGTCGTTGTTATCTGAAGATAGGAAGCATTCCTCACTGAGTAGACATTCCTCGGCGTAGGGGGATTGTTCAGTGTTAGGTTCTTCAGCGTAAAGACATAAGAAGGCACTGTCACAAGCTTTAGGGCTTGGTTTTTTCTTGTTGTTAGTCTTCCAGCAATTGGAGCATATTTTGTGGTTCCTTTTCTGAAAGATTTTGTTTCCCGTCTTCTTGCATATTTTGCAGATAGCGAGAAGGGCATCTTCTGTCTCTGAAGGTTGACTCGAGGTCCCGACGTTTGTGTTGTTGTGGCGAGATTCGTATTCGTCGATAATTTTTTGTTTGAGCTCGTCCGGTTTTGGCAGGGTGTCTCTTGTTTCAATGGCCACACGAAAGTTTTCGTATTCCGACGACAAGCTGTACAACATGATTATTGTCAACAGGTCCTCATTTATGGCTACGTCCATTTCGTTGAGTTTGTCGACAATGTCCATAAAATTGCGGAGATGTTCGCGGATGTCGCTGCCTTCGTCTAGTTTTGAGAGTATGAGCCTTTTTAAGAGTGCTGCCTTTTTAGCAGGGCCTTTGCTTGCATATATGGTTTTTAGTTTCTCCCATAGTGCGTTTGCCGTTGCGCATTTTTTGATGTCTTTTAGTTGGGAAGGGGCGATTATTAAGATGAGTTCGCATCTCGCTTCTCTGTCCCCTTGTTTCTCCTCTGCAGTCGCCTCGTTTGCAAGAGGGGTCTCAATATACTGCCACAGTTTGTTTTTTTGTCAGCAGGGCTTCTGCCTGTATTACCCAGGTGTCATAGTTATCAGAGTTGAGTGGATCGATACTGTATTTGGGCATTTTCGTTGGTACTGGTTCGGTACGATTTTTTTGTTTTGCCACGAAAGTATTTTGTTCAAACTCTAGCGATCTTTAGATCTTATTTACATTCTGCTACCATTTTAACTATTGTGGTGTCTGGGTATACAATAAACAAATATAAACTGGACAATGTTGGTTTTAATTGTAGTTTAGATACAATTCAGATATTTATAATATTGAGACACAGAAAAAGTAATGTCACGAGTCAACAACAAGTTGACATGTGTCGTTGCTAGGGTGCACCACAGACAGTAACCATAGAGGCTAGGTACTATCCTCTTTACAACAAACAAGCCAAATCTCCCGTTATTAGTAGAGATAGTGCCCCTTTCCCTGCGACCCGCTCGGTTACAACCAATACTCTGATATGTATTGTATATTCTAATACGAAACCATTCTATTTGTTACATTTGGATTAAAATTAAACTTGTTCCATCAGATCAAAGAATATTCTAACTTATTCTGTAGATTAGATATCCTTTTGTATTTTCAAAGGAGCCAATGAACAGCTGTTTTAAAGACAACACCCATATCGAGCTCATGGATTGATTTTCCAATTGATTGTTTGAAGAACTGCGCGATACTTATGGAGAGCGTCCTATGATGGTCAGCCCTAGGCCCAGCCTTGAGGTGCACCTGATCTCGCCAGCATTGCTGCCAGCTCTGGGCGTGAAATACAGTTGTTGGCCCGCACTCACAACCCGAAATAAATACGAACAAACATCCTATTAGTTTACACCGCTACAGGCGACCGGCACCGGTAAACCATGCGTGCTCCAGCCAACGTTCCAGCTTTATTTTCTGAGTGCATTCATACGAAACCACGTTATACTATGGAAAACAATCAAAACAATGCAATAGTTCTAAAAATTCATACAGTATGGAAGAAGATCTTCTAGCGCGAAAACCACATTTCAACAATAATTCAATTGGGACAATAAATACCCACAGAACGGACTCTCCATAACCTAAATAGCCCCCATAAATCTGCCATGAAACATGTATCCCCTGATTGGTACAGACAGTTTTATTGGCATGGAGTATAAAAGTACGGTACGGTATGGGCAAGTGGGCGCGGGTGCGGGCGGTGCCGGTCCAGTGCGCGCGCGCAATCGAGCCCAGATCCTGTGCGCGTGAGAACACCGCCACAACGCCAGCAAGCCACACCCTGCGCTCGCCGACCATACATGCACACAATCACTGATGTACTGCGTTGTGACACACATGAGCAGACCAAGCAGGTACTATGTGCGCTATTTGTTTGGCATAAGGATACTTAAACAACAAATAGGTACCAGCACAGAGCAGGAATGTCATCCTCGCGCAAACTGCTATGCCAACGCAAAGATAACATCCCTGTTCTGTAAATACAAAGGATCATTATTCGTCAAACTAGAGGCAAGACAGAAAAGAGAGAATATTCCCATTAGACACTCGAGACTCAAAAAGCCGATTTTGCATTATGTCTCGCTTGTCTCAAGAGTTTATTTCGCAGCCATCCCAATTCGCCCTTCGTACCGAATTACAAGTAAATCACTTGAATACGGTTTGGTGGCAGATATAATCTATATTGGCGTAAATCTTGAGCCGATACGCCGCGGTCCCACAAAAATCTGCGAGGGCGCCATTTTAGCCAAATCCATACAAGGACCTAAATCTCAATAAGATACATTGCCAATAAAATGTTACGATACCTACCTCAATGCCAGCTGTTCCTAAACTTGACGAAATAACACTTCTTATCATCGTGTACCGGGTAGATAATGATGTGCTTGTATTGATCTCAAAATAATTTACCTATTTCTGTAAATGGTTTTCATCAATGTACTTAGGCAAAAATCTAGTTGTCCTCTATTCTCAATTGACATATCAAGTAAGTAGAACATACGGCAGGTTTCAAATTGTAGAGTTTGTAAAGTTAAGATTTAAAAGGGTCGTTTGGTACATTTAAGTTTATGACCTTGTAAGTCATAGTAATTGTAAAACGAAGAGGGTGTTAATGAAAGTAATGTGAAAAGTTTCGGGCATCTGGTTGATCAGGCAACGCCTCGCACTTGAGCACAAAGTAAGTATTGGCGGCCGCCCAATTCAGAGAAACAGCTTCAAGATCAAGGAAGCGTCAATATGCTCACACACATATCTACACGCCATCGTTTACGCGCGATCTCGAACCGTTTCGAACCGGCTAGTAGCGAGTGTCAACAGCGTTCGGTGCAGGCGAACGGCAAAATTACGACTCGGTGCAAATATTTTTGTATAATGTAAGTAATGCACCTACCTAAGTATGTTTAACCCAGGTACCCCATATCAAAAATTTAGAAGTAAAAGGTAGCAGCCCTAGAGTGTAGGTATTAATGGTCGGGAATAGAGACGAGCTGTCCTTCTGTAAATTCTCTATTTGTGACTTGAGGCTGTTCTGGCGTCACAGGTAGGTACGGCTCTACCGAAATCACAGCAACCAAACGCACAGTTGTCTTATTGAATTCGTTTCAAAGGTTTCTATGAATCAGTACAGAAATGATTGAAAATTGGATTACGTATTTGTATTTTTGTAAGTCGTAATTATAATTTTCAGACATTAACGATAACTTCAAATTAAAATCACTTTGTGTACTAAAAGGATAGTTAGAAGTATTCACCTAACTATAAATAATATCATTCAAAAATTTGTATGTTCTAATGAACAAATACTTATCTAACTCTATTTTATCGTCACTTATTTTATTAGTTGTGGTCGACTATTGATAAGAATAATACATACAGTAAAGTACTTAAGTATTAAAACATACCCGGTAAAATAGCAAAAAATCAATGAATGAGTCACATTGTCATTCATTTAATAGTTCTATTCGTAAGACATAAGTGGCTAATCTTGGAATGCATCAACTGCTGACATGTTGCAACTCTA
This sequence comes from Phthorimaea operculella, assembly GCA_024500475.1. NCBI lineage: Eukaryota > Metazoa > Arthropoda > Insecta > Lepidoptera > Gelechiidae > Phthorimaea > Phthorimaea operculella. The sequence goes on from JANFCV010000327.1 coordinate 132,530, forward strand.
CTAATAGGTATATCCGCTCAGAGGCGCGGTGAGTAGTTGCGGCAATCATTATGAAGGGAATGGAACAGATCAACAGAAGCCGCCGCTTGCCAATGGTCACGTCACTACTCACTAAGCAAGACCACGATGTGACCACTAACAAATAACGTTTTAAATTAATATATCAAATAGCCGACAGATGATCGGCTTTTATAATAATGAGGAAAAAGTCTACACGCGTTTAGGTTAAGTCTCCTGTTACTACAGAGGATATCGGGGTTCATCGGGTCGTTGAACGACTCGGTGTCCCACACGAAAAGAAGAAGAAGAGGATATAGTAACTGTTATTTGCAGCCACCTACGCAGCTTATGTAAAATACGTTCCGTATTTTGAGCCCTAACATTCAGTAAGTAAACACTGTTGGTTTTATTCAATTATGGGTCGCAGATTAGAGGACAGACCACCGCGGATTGTCTGTCTAATGAATGGCCGAGGCGAGAGTTGGAATAATGAGTGAATTAAGGACGCCGGACACCATTTTCCTGGAAAACCCTATTACATCAGTCAGGTAGAGTCTCTATCTGAGTGATGTAATAGGGCAGAGTAGAGGTAACTACCACTAGCACATGTGACGCAGGTAACTCATTTACCGGCTCACTAGCGACGGAAACTCGACACAGTAGCTACGCAATCGGGGAGCAGAATAGAATACAAATCTACTGAGTTGGAAATCAAATCACTGTATTGTAATAGGATGAAAAAACTGATTCTAACGCAAAAGGTTGAAATTGTTTTATTTTGTTCCTTTTTCGTATCCATTTATTGCAAAATTTGGCAAAATGTTTTTAGATAATTTTGGAAACGAACGAATTTTAGAAAAGTGTCGTAGAACACTCTTGATTACATCAACGCAGCGCAGATATATTTTTGAATGTCTGATTGAACCCTAAATGGATGTTTACCTTTATTTGTTTGTAATTTATGTAAATGACGTGCAAGTAGGCTGATAACGACGACTGCTCGGCGCGCTTTAATAAAACACACCCATATTCGGTTCGTAGCGAGTATAGTGACTATTATAATAACCCTGCCGACTTAACCCGAATTGGTATACACCGCTGGTTTTTTTATGGTCGTCATTACAACAAGCAGCAATGTATGCCTGACGGGCACTGCGGCAGGGTCAGTGAAATAACTGTTTTACCGAGTGCAGCCAATATCAAACCAGTTTCATAATCAGTTCATAATTAAGACGTTAGAGGTTGCGCGTTTAGCAACGTCGCGACGACAGTTATGTTATGATGATGGATGTGTCGCAGCCAACTGGTTAAAAACGCTGTGTAATTAAACAACTAGTTCTTTAATCCAACGCCGCCATCTAACCAAACAACTAGTTCACTGGCTGAATTTTGAAGCATTCCAAACGTTCAACACAGCGGCGGACTGAAAACCCGCTGTTTAATTGAATAAGTACGTTTTTACGCCACTGCGGCGCTAGAGTCGGTTTGTTTACAAGATGGCGTCAGCGGCACAAAAATCAACACCGTATTTTGTTATTTTATATTAAATAATCAGTAATTAGCGTAATCAGTGCTGTTTCATGGTTATAAGTGATGGAGGCGCCTACGGGGGAAACGTCTGAACAAAAATTCAAACAGTTGTTTGAAGAAACTCTGCGAAATTATGAAATCCAATATCAAGGTAATTTTGTTGTTATTACACGAATATTGAGCCATTAAATGTTTATTAAACTGTCACAAACCTAATAAAACATGGGTAATTCGTTACGTCATCATTCAATTTGCCGTATCTACTAATTTTCGATGAAAATAGAGTGATGTGAACGTAGGTACTTACAAAGTATAAAGCCCTATACAAACTGCAGCGGGATTCGGATGGGTACTTGATACCATAGTGGAACTCAATCGCTTGACAATATGTACCAGTCACAATACCGCGTACCCACGTACAGAACCGGTTTCGCTCCGGTTTGCATAGTTCATACTCGGAGCTAGACTATAGGGGAGACTGGGGTTGCTTGCACTAGAGGGGCGGCCATACAAATGACACTTTTTCAAAATTTTCTTAGCGTTTCTCACTGGTTGAGGTGTATGTAAATGAAAGGGGCTGCCTGTAAATAGAAAAAAATTACCCTCTCCTTTCCCCCTTCATAATAGGCCCCCTTGGGGTCATATTGACCCCCATTTTTATAACGGGAACGTACAGGGTTGCTCATCAGCAACAATGTTTACCTGGAACACTTTTCTCTGGAGGCCCAAAATCGGTCAGAGGTCAGCAGGGCCCCGTTAAAGGATCCCATGGACCCCTCTATTTTTTGACGGAAATGATTATAGTGGCTCTTATACAACAACTTTTATCTACAAAGTTTTCATCTGGGTTGCTTAGATTAGCATGTAGGGCCCTACAGTCTTAAACTGGGACTTAAAAAATAATTCGACCTGTGGGTCGCCATGATGACCTACAATTTTTTGACCGGGCGGGAATGAAAAATATATAGTCTAGCCCTGAGCATGAGCTATGCAAACCGGAGCGGAACCGCCTCTGTACGTGGGTACGCGGTATTCTGACTAGTACAAATATCAAGTAATTGAGTTCCGGACTTCCGGTACTCACGTACCCACCCGGATTCCGCTATATTTTGAATAGGCTTACTATCAGATCACAGAATCAGACATACGCGGGCTTTACGCGTGTTGACAGTTTGGTACGCACCCACTGGGCAAACCACGCGCTGCCTTTGCGTTTGCGACTCGCAACGCGTAAGCTGTGCGTGTGACATTATAATAACGCGCGTGGAGCCCGCGTATGTGTGAATATGCCCTAACACACATTGCTACCCTAGCAAATTGAACGTAAGCCAGTTGGCTAGCCGTCATACAGCTGTAGTGTAGAACGTTATATTCAACCACTTAGCTGATGAATGTTTAGTTGTTTGGTTAGATGGCGACGTTTGATTAAAGAACTAGTTGTTTAGTTACACAGCGTTTAGTTACCAGTTGGCTGCGACATATGCACAGTTTTACTTGGACTCGTGTTTTCGTAGAATTAGACGAGAATTTTCTACATGAGTAGTAAAGTGATTCGGTTATATGAACAAACGAACAGATGTATTTGGATGATATATAGCAGTTAAATCTGTAACATCTGATCTGAGGACTATTAACAGAAAACGCCAAATAAATGCACATTTTCCACGCACAGGTTTAAATTTGAAGTTGCAAGGAAAGAAATTTTAAAATCTGCGAAAGCTCAGAAAGTAGTACTTATTTTGATGCAAGGCGAGAGACAATGGACGTCCAACGTCCCTAACCTAATCCCGCGACTCAACTCGTGAAAAAGCGCTCCAACAAGCTGGAACCCAATTTCCCGCCCCCCCCAAGCGCTCAACATTTGACGAGTTCACAATGAAATTGGCCACTTCGCGCCGGACGCTGTCGACCACGTTCCCGCGGGAAAACCGCCTGCTGAAGTTATCTACCGCTAGTTCCCAACAATTGCCCCACTACTGCTACTTCATTTGCATTTTTGAACTCTCTGTACCACTCTCACGTTGGGTTATTAAGTGACGGATAATTTAAGCAATTTCAAGCAATGACATGGGTTTTACTAGATTTGGTACACGTCAAGATAAGCGTTTTTATACTGGAACTATGTTTAATTGTTCCGACTATACTATCGTATTTAGGTAAAACTGTTAACTGCGATTGCGACAAATTAATTTATTATTATATTTTTATTATAAAAACGTAATCTTAGATTCGTCTTCGTCGTGTCAATGACGAAGAAGAATGTTAGATAAGAGACAAATTAGAGTCTTTCCAATCGTTTGTTCTTAGATAACTCACGAACCCACGTGTAGGTACTATACGAAAAATGAAAAGGTTCATGGAAATATTAGAGAGAAGTTTCAGTTAACAGAATACATTAAAACTTGTTTACGACCCAGATTAAATCTGAATTTGTAACTCAAATATTCTAATGGTCGGACCCGATTCTATGATAAGCCAATAATAATCAAGTGAAGTTTGACAGCCGTGACCCTTCCCGTAACCCGGTGGTGAATTAGTTAGTAGCTGTCAGCGCGGTAATCCAATAGATATAGATTTAGTTGAAATCCCAAAAATAAAAGATCCTATTTGTGCATATTTTTACAGAAATACTCCAAGAGATATGTTATTGATTGTGTATAAATCGGATTTGATACTGTCGTCCATCAATTATTTAAAAAAACACAAATGTATTTAAATCAGTGATATTTTTTATAGAACTCAAAAGAACTCTGCTTAAAAGCATCAACTAATACTGCAGCGTACTTATTTGGTAAATCAGAAGCAGGTACAGAAGGCAACTGATGATAAAAGATGCTTAAAAAGATGTCTATCTATGTATCGGGTGGTACCGGCAAGCGGGCATTTATTCAAACTGATGATTCTAGGCATCTAAAAGAATAACTTTTACTGTGGGGCCATCTGCGATCTGTGTGTAACACCCGATATATAAAATTGTCTACTAGGTAAGTCCAACAAGTGCATACAGATGTCAGTGGCTGGTGGGCGGTGGGCGATCTGCTCTTGAACTAACGAGCGAGTCGGGGTCGGTCGCAAACTACTACACTTGTTATTATATTAGACGATTACGTGTCGTGCTACTGACTAGCTGGTACTTATCGTGACACCGAGATGTTGTCATACGCAGGTAGTAAGCGCACTTGAGCAAACATACCAGTAATGAGGGAAATACGACAACGTCGCAAGATATTAAGCCTCAAATTCTCTGAAAGGATAAAATCCTCCTCCGATATTTTTGCAAAAGTTTACAGAACTATTATTGTAGTGATGTTCTTTATATGGCTAATAAATTATTGATGACCGCAATCGAATATTCACAAAACCGTGTCCCTTTTAGTTTTAGTAAGTACTTGCTAGGAATTATTGATTTTATTTGAGAACATTGTAGAGTCACCTAATGGACATTACTATTGATACTACTACTACTACTACTACTACACAAACAATAGTCCACTGCTGGACATAGGCCTCTCCCCTTCGTGGGGTATTGCTATACACACCACGCTTGGCAAGTAGATTGGCAAGCACAGTGCTCTGCAGTGCAAGATGTTTCATTCACTGGAAACATTGCAGCCTATTCTCAGGACGAATATCCTTTAGTCGGTTTCTACGACACCCACTGGTAGAATTCGGGTGATGTTGCATGCAACCTAATAGACACATTCATAATCAACTAGTCCACAAATTGTTCACAAGCACGTATGTGTCTATATGTCTGCAGGCGATACAGCACAATAAGCAGTCGCTCGGTAAAGTTGCTCGACTCGTCAAAGCTCTTTGTGTTCGTTATCTCATTTAACTGAAGCTTTTGTTTCCTTCAATTAGGTTCCTATAGAGGAGAATTGGTACTTTCTTTATCGCGTTGTGAAGATAAAAACGTAGGTGGTCTGCCCTGAGCGGGGCGCGGTGAGGGAGGGGCGGTTGTTTGTGGATAATAGCATTATCTACCTTGTCTTTGATTTGTATGTGGAATTATTAAGAAATCTCGAGTAGGCGGTTTTGTTTCTCCTCGGGTCTATCTGTTTTATTTAAATTTTCTTTTGTGTTGATGGTAACAACTAGCCAATAATTACTTTGTGGTAACAATGAAAATGAGACACATTACATCACCAAACATTACTGAGATTATTGATGATTCTAAAATTATAAAGAAGCTACGGCCGACGCTGATTCAAAGTCTCAGCTGCACATGTACAGTCATTCATTTATTACAATGTGGGAATAATACCATTGATAATTTGATTTTAAAGATCCTGTCAGAACTGCTTAATACACACAGTCTGGAAAGCCCTACCACGCTATCGCTAAACCCATCGGAACGTTGATCTAAATCGAATGCCGAGACTTGTAAACAAACGCGCTCCATCGCGGAGTGTGACTGCCACAAATCGGCAACGAGTCCCGGCACATTAAAGGTTCGAGTAAACAGAGTCTATAATAAGTGGATCGCATTTGGGTCACGGACGCCCCGCCGGCTACAGGCGTTCCTCACAATGGCACTGGACTCTGCTGCAGTGTGCGGAACTGCGGAGCGACGGAATCCGGATGCGGATGCGGAGGCGGAGGTACGGACTACCCTACGGCTTTTCCGTACCTGAATTCTCTCAGTCCTGCTTCGTCGAGTAAACGCACACGTCAAAAAATGGACTTGGTACAAACCGCAAGGACATCACATTTCGGTGTGATGTCAGTGTGCTACCGTAAATCCGTGTCTCTACAAAGATTCTACGCCTAAAGTTTACAACCGGTGGTACACCGGAGCGGGGTCCGGAGCAATGTGAGACTCGCGTCACCCATCTGCCGGCCAGCCCTGCGGCACCGCGCCGCGGTCACAGACAGATTACCACACGATAATCTCTAATACTTACAACCAGTTAATTATAGGGCATCTTGCTCATCTAGCCAACGTCGGCATAGTTGATCTCAAGATCGCTTATGAAGCGATTAAGTCCATGAGATGTTTTGCTTGTATTTATTTTCTAAACAAGCTACTGTAGATGCATTTACAAGTATCTACCTAGTTGCTTCCCATTAATGCGGAAACTTGCGATGCAAAATATGATAGTTATCAAGGAGAGGTGTTAAGTTTGCGATAAGCTTAAGTTAACGAGATAATTACTCTGTAACTGGTAGTAGTACAAAAGTTGACGATGTTATCTTGTCAACAAATTGCTCAATTAATGGTATCTGTGGCTAGGAGCCGGTCTAATCTTCGGTATTAGTCGTCAGGCTGCCGATCTGGGAATCAGGTCACTGGATCCCACCCGCACTCGGTCGATCCCACCGTGGTGGCGCGACGGCGTGGTAGTGGGTGACTCACCACAGTCACTCATACTGCGGATTCACGGACCATTTCTCTTGATTCCGAGATGGATAGATACAATGTTGCACAACGCTCCGTTTGTTAAAACCTATTGAATACGCCTCTCTATTTATTTAAAGACGCTTTTAAACATTCAAGGATGCTAATGGAGAAAGTGTTCAGCCCAATCATGTAGTAAAGCATTGCTTTACCAAAAAGGGTTGCTATAAGTAATTTCAAGTCTCCGATACGTTTCCAATCAGTCAATTTGCATGCGCTGTTTTAGGCAATGCCGATGATGTCTCGAGAGTGGCGGCGTCCTTCAGACGAGGAGCTGGTATGGAGTTGTGCAATTTCCCCTTAAAAGCCATACACCATTATACAGTAGGAGGAGACGAAGCTTATTTGGGAATATCAGTAGGCGCGGTGTTTATGCAGTCTCACGTCAAACATTTCATCACAACATTGTTGTGATGTTGATGAAGAATAAACTGTAGAATCAAATGAATATATCGTGGATACTCCGAATACGAAATTTAAAAATAAGATTGATAATATTTACAATACAGTCACATTCTCTAACAAAAAATATGGAATGTATTTAGTTTCAAAAGCTAGTGCATTCTATAAACACACCATGAATTGCCTATTTCCCATGGATTCAAATGTTCGATAATAGTGCAAGTAACGGTCAGCTCCATACGAATACAATAGTATTGCAATGCTCGCGGTGGGCGCGGGTCGGAGGTTAGCATGCCGACCAAAAGCCCTTCTTGTGCCGCGAGACTCGAGTAGATTCCACCAATCAGCCGGTCGGCGGTCGGAGTAAGGGCCCATAACCTGCTTGATTGCGGCCGTGAAATCAGGGAATCCATTTTTATGCTCCGACCTACGACTTTGATCTGACTATCATTTGGAGCGAAAGGGCAATAAACGTTCAAATTTAATTTGCTGCGTATTGAGGTTGCAGTTCAAGTAGAGGTTCCTGAATGTAAAGGATTACCATTACTAGTACTTTCATGATGTAAAAAACATTCAGTTTTTCTTACTAGGAAGTGAAAATGTAATAACTGGATAATTAATTTATCAAATTGCAAATAATTGCAATTGAATTTATCTCCTCACACTAGGTATGGAGCAAACCTTAGAAGGCATCTGATAGTGGGAATGCAATGAATCTCGCAGGTGATATCGGTGCATGCCTCTCACGCTTGCAATGTGCTGAGATACCTGCAGCAGCGGCGGCTGTGTGTGATTCCTTGTACGGTGTATGCAACTGTGTCATACCTACCACCCGCTGCCGCAACCGACTGGTAGCTTGTAGAAAATTACAAGATGCAACAGTAGATAAAAGCCTGATCAGAAATTTACGTTGTCGTCACCGCGTGATACGATACTGCTACTGTGAGTTGAAACTGCCTTTCAACAACGGAATTATTTGAACTTAACCTTGATTATGACATTGATCTACCCCTACAATTAAAAGTCTAATGTAATCCTAAGTTAAATAAGGAGAGACCAGGCAAGGTCTGGTTAATTAAATTACCAAGAGGTCCTGATTAACTTTCTAGATTACGTTTAAATTTGAATTTCTAGATCTTCATTATACTATTAATGATTCTGATTTGATTGGGGTGTTGTAAGGCGTATTGTTTCGTATGCAGCATGATTCATCTGATGGCAGTTCGTTTGTTGTATAGTAGCGGCGGTTTGCGTCGTCGGAGTCGTCGCTGACAATTTATTGTCGACAAGTTTGCACAGATGCCTCCGAGCCGCCGTACCTATTGGATCGTATACATTTCCATTTGTTACCATAAAATATGGGTGAATGTCACACTGACTAAGCCACTATAATTTACTTTACTAGTTCCAGCAATCGGGTTAATGTTTGTTTAATAGTTTTAAAACTGATCATCGTTCGATAAAAGATGATCGTTGTAGAGACGATATTTCAATAGATCGACGTTTATGTCGCAATCTTGCTACAAATCAACGACATAAAACATTAAAAAATCAATTAGGAAGGCCATGTTGCTGATAATTTATTTATAATAGTCGATTACGTAGTTATTTATAGTGGTGGTTCCTGTTAATGAAGGTAAAATTAGATGTTTGAAGTTGTCGTAGATAAATCATTTGCTAGTTATTAGTCGAGAACGCGTTGCCCAACTATTTCTACTTTTAATTGTTTGAGTGTCTGTCTGGCAGACGACGTGTTGGTCGGTACTGGCACGCGTGTCGTGTGATTGTGTGATGTGATGTTACACCAGGCACGCTAGAGGCGCGAAGGTTACAAATTAACGCTAATTTAATTGCTAATCAAACATTTTATTAAACAAGACGAGTTATTTACATTAGCATCAGCATGTAAATCAGACTGTTTGTATTTAAATCGAAGGAGACGAGAAGGAATAGCGCAGAAACACTCCGTCCCCGAGAGAGCGGTAAATATTCATCATTCGACAGCAACACGCGGCTACGGAGATAATGGCAGCGAAAATAAAACTCGCGATAAAAGATAAACAACACAACCACGACCTTCGACACCGCTACATCACGCCGCGGCGGCCTTATCCACGATAGAATCTCTTACACCACACTCTACAGTAATTCATTAAGCGAATCTATCACTTACGTTCAAACAACAATACACTCGTATCCCTCGGCTCCGTGTATTCCGATCACGCGTACAGCGCACAGATTAACTATTACAGGTAATACCTGCTATCACCTGTGCTATCACATAGAAATTATCATACTTGATCAACTTGAACCCTATCGGTTGCACTGTTTATACACACCGTTGGTTTGTATCACGATGACATTTGGCGGGTGTCGGTCGGGAGGGGGGGTGGAGGAGGCGGGAGTGACTGAGGTCGCGCGGGAAACTCTGCTCTAGCAGCGGAGGAACACAGAACGTGAGCGATGCTCGCGCGACGCGTGGTGTGCGGCGAGCGGCCGCGGGCGGACTGCCGGTCACGCCGGTGACGCGGTGCACTGATAACACCAGCCACCAGCCGGGGAAATGGAAAACAATGGAGACACACGACGTGCAGCAGCAGAGGACAGTCCGTACGGTGATGCTGATGGAGATAGCATTGATGAGTATTGGCGCCGCGGCGGAAGTAATCGGCAACACCGACAGCAGGCAGGGCGGACAGTAACAGGGATTAATCGAAGGCATTACAGTTCGGCAGATCGTTACGTCCGGCATAAGCATCGCTCAAACTAGCCCATTGTTTAGTCAATTCAAATTTATGGTTCTGTTTAAAATGTGCAATTTCGTGAACAGCGAAGAGGAGGAGATTTAATCTCAACGGAGTGAAGAAGTTGCTGTAGGTAGAGTTCGGAAAACGGAAAAGTTTAAAGAAAGTTTTAAGGAGTTCCCAAACTTCTTATCAAATAAGGTAGAAAGTATCTTTAGGTAAGCGTTTAACATTGTTACGACATTGTTACAATGAAAATTTGAATTTACCTACATTTCACGTAACGTAACTTTCTACCTTTTCTGGATTAACAAAATGATCAACTCCATAAACTTTTTTTCTCCTCACCTTAAGTTTACTTTCGGACCCTTTGTTTACTTGTTGATAAGAGGGCAGACATAGAGGCTGCATAGCGCTGTATTGCAGCTGCACTTCGTCTCTACTTTATCTCTAACAACTTAGTTAGCACTTAGAGTCATGACGTGACCAAAACTTGATCGTATCTATTTTATTATATCTAGATCTAGAATCGCTATTCATAATAATTTGCACCGTGGCGGTTGTGGTAAACTGCTGGATATAGGTGAGTATGGTCTACATACCAAGTCATCTACGTACGGCACACGGGCATGACGTCACAGGAAAACAATACTAAAACACGTTTAGTCGTCCAAGGGTACATAAGTACGTGCCTTTATGTTAATTCAAGGTCCGCTACAGTCTACACCTTGGCCAAGGCCTGTTTTATTATAAGGTTAGGTTATAATTTAGTTTAGTTTATCGGCACCTGAGGTAAAACGCTTGTTATTAGATTGTTTATAGAGCTGTTTACTAGGAAATGGGTAGAAAACATGAACAGTTCTTTACTTTGCTCAGTGAAAAGGTCAGTAAACATAGCTTTCTGAAATTAGTCTTACGAATCGATGTTTAATAGGTCAAAATCTATAGCACAGATATTTCAAATTAAAAACAGAACAAGTTTTCCACTAAAGGACACTGACTCCATTATTCGAAGAGGCAAAGCCCCCATCGACGACGACGGAAAAATGTCAACCGTCGATAATAGAGCGGCAGAGCGCCGTCAAAACGACATTTATATCGGCGCCCTTAGATTCGCACGTCGTTGGGCAGTCGGCGGCGGCGGGGAGCGGCGGGGGGCGGGCGGCGGCAGACAGGAAGGGCGGAGTAACTGGGGCAGCTGACAGAAATAGCGGCATCGCCCACCACCAGCACCACGCGAACGCCGCGCACCAGACTGCACCAGCAGCAACGACACTACACATCGCTACTACTAAATGTCATGTCCATTTCAGTTTACCTTTGTAGAATTTTGGATTTGGGGTTACCTATGTAGGATTTTGTTGACAGAATAAAATTCAATTAACTTGTCATTCAATGAAGCATAAAGTTACATGCTGTGTGGTTAGCCTGGCCAGCTCCGAGGCAGTGCCTTTATTTTTATTTTTTTATCCCGCCCGAGCCGTGTTTAGAGTAGGAACACAAAATTGTTATAAAAAATTTGCTGTAATATTTTTCTCTTTTTTCAGATTGAATTAGAATGCGACTTTCTTAAAAATAATCTAGTAAATTCCTCCTAAGAAATAAATTTTTGACTTTGACTTGAACTTTGACTCTGGAGTGTGACTGACGGACTATACTGAGAATCTTGCTCCTATGCAAAAAATTTATTATTCTTCTTCTTGCCGAATCAATGGCGATAGGTATCACAATATACATAGATTATGCAGAAGTGCATTAGTTTATTAATGTTGAGCTAGGCATGAAGTTTAGTAGGGACGCATAATAACATTTGAGTCCCAAAGCACACATTTCATTTCAGTCCTAAATTAGTTATTCATATCAAATCTGTCCGGTCCAGACCTAATAAGTCTACCCTTTACCTAAGACGAAAGCAGTATTAGCAAGTATTAGGTTTGTCGGTTATTGATGTAAACTTAAGTAGAGTAAGTAAATCAATTTAATAGTCCTAAAGTAAAGTAAGAGCCGGTACTGTATGAAAGAGAAGAACCTACGTATACTGACAAAAATGGATTGTTCCTGAAAGAAACCCCGTTTAGAAAAAGTTAATTCAGTTTTATTCTTTTAGACTCTTGTAAATTAATTTAATCTACTTTATAGGATTGACAATAAAGGGGAGAGCACCCGTCCAGCACTTGAGTCAGGTCGCAGTCGCAGCTGTAGACCTCCCGCCGCAAAGTTAGTACTGGCTGGCGCCAATCCAGAGAGCCGGCTTCAAGGAAGCTATACGCACACAGACATCCACACGCCGTCTTTTACGCGAGATCTCGAACCGTTTCGAACCGGCTTGTAGCGAGTGTCGACAGCGTTCGGTGCGGGCGGACGGCACAATTACGACTCGCAAGTACCAATATTTTTGTATAGTAGGGATGTTATAGTGTACGTTTGATATAATGTAAGTAATGTACCTAAGTATGTTTGACCCAGGTACGGCATATTACAAATTCAGAAAGAGAAAGTAGCAACCCTAGAGCGTAGGCATAAATGATCGGAAGAAGGGGCGAGCTGTCCTTCTGTAAAGTCTCTATTTTGTGCTCCCGCCGCCGCTCGCTACTCTACTCGCACAGCACTTTTAATAAATCTCATAAAAGTACAAAGGTTTTCAGCTATCTCTACAATCATATTTTATTTTAGACGACAGCGTCAGAAATTTAAGAGAATTCTTCGTCATTACGCGAGGTTCAGATTTACTAAAAGAAAATAAATATCGCACGGAAAAACTTCGCGTAGCTATAAATTAAAATATCTTACTTTACAGGCTCAGATTTTGTGCCATTTTTTGCCCTTGAAAATGTTTGCTTTTTATAATTTACGCAGTAAATTAAAGACTATGTTCTGGCTAAAGCGACAAACATTGACAACGAATCACGGGCGCCATCAACGATCTAAAGAACGATCGTTTATTTTAGAAGCATATTATGAAAAAGAAACACATATTGTGTTAGTTTTCATTATAACCGTCGGAAACAACATAAAACACCGGTGACTCCGTGACCCTGGCACCCTGCCACCTGACACCCGACACCAGCCGACACCCACCATTCATAACCAGCTTCACTCGTCTTGGCCGTTATGGAGAATGAATGCTTCTAGTCGGGACGTCTAGTCGACGAACAACTCTGGTTTTATCCCAGTTTTAAGCCGTCTTCTACTAGCAGAAGGTAGGCCTCTGATTTGTTCACTGTTTTGCTCCTATGCTATGACTGTCAAATAAGCATCTGAACAAATATTCGATCTATGCTGTGGACCGATACAATTTACTGGTCGGTGGTGCAACGTAACTTTGGTCGCATCACATACATACCGACAAATAGGTATTGTGGCTCTCGATTTATATTTACATCTGCTTTTAGTAGAGCCAATCGTTGCCAATGCCAAATCTGTGGTAAAATAATAACAAGGCCTTGAAATGTGTGCATCTTTTCAGGTTTTAGTACGATTCAGATAAAAAAGGTTTAAAATTTTGAGATTCTGTTTAGACTTGATTGCGGTAGCAACTTTGCGAAATTAGTCACTGGCACTGGATTCCGGTGTTTAGCGGTTTCCCGGCGACTTCAAAGTTCACACAGAGCTAATTTGCTAATGTCTAACCCAGGGGTATCATTATTCATTACCCGAGCACGGGAAGTGATCAATAAATCAGTCGTACACCAGTGGTCAATGCTTCCATTCCACGACAGCGTGACGAATCCGAGAGGAGCGTTCATCTCTCTAAATGGTATGATGTGATTTGCATGCGAATGAGGTGACACTACTTGTGTGTGACTCGACCCATTCATAAACGACACTCTCATTCAATTGCAGCTCGTTTCAAGGTCTCTGCCGACGCTACGACCGACACCAACAACTGCGCAGTAAACACTTAATAAAAGTGAAATACTGAAACACATTTCCCGGAAAATTCCGATCCCGAAAACAACAATCACTCTGAACACTCAGTATTGTGAAGGACCGGTTTAATTCTTCTCGTCTGTCACAATCACGAGAGACAACGGCGTTATTAATTCCACAATTTGCCAGATTGTGTCTTAAGATTTATGTAGACAGAAGGCATCACGGATTTATGCAATATAAGTCATGTCAGAGCTCCAGGTCCGTGGTCCGTGGGAGCGTCCGCAGCCGCAGCCAGATTAATCACCGGCGCGGACAAATTAATAACCGGCCGGCGAGGAATTACTGACCCTACCTACAATACCTACCGACTACCCAGGAGGGGTTGAGACAATTACCTCACAATGTATGAGTTGATGCTCTTAATTAATTGTTAATTAGAAGATCAGGTACCGAGAAGACCTATTTAAGTTAATATTTGACGTCTTTAAGGATTAGCAGAGTAAGATGACTAGCATATCGAACTAGTAAATCATTCTTCTCAAATCAAGTTAAGAAAATTTACTTCACTATCGATCATTGTTCAATATGTCGTCAAGATAAAGCTGTAACTTTACCAATTCAGTCTCTTGCGGGAACAAGTTAGTGGTCCATTGGCGCCGCGAGATACCAAGTTCCCGTGACACTGAAACTCCATCAAATCTGCACCAACTTGCGCCAAAGCTATCTCCACCAAGCGAGTGGTATATGTGACTATTTTAGATAGATATATCAGGAGTGAATATATGAAGTTTATCAAGTATATTAAAGTGGCAGATCAAGCTAAGATTAAAGTTGTTTTCCTAATCTGCAAAACGATATTTTACGCGAAAATCAAGTTCAACAAAAATCCGTCCCCTGAACAATGTATGCCTGCAACGTCAAGTATAAAGTGTTCTTTGGGGGATGAGAGCCTTTATCCCACAAGGGTTTTTAAAGAACCACCATGTTTTATGAAATATTGTCTGAAGGCTGAATGCGCTACGAAGTGTGACGAAAAGCACCCGCAGGATTTCACGTCGTGTCCTCGTAACTTATTCATAAGTTCATAACAAAAGTGCAACAGGCGCTGGAAATATCATCCAGGCAACCCGATTGTTTCCCGGGATATGAACCTGCTTAGATATGAACAGATATATGCACGAAGGCATTTTACTTACTCTCAGTCTCAGGAATGGAAAACCGGCTGAAGGAGAGGAAAATATTGCGTTTTCCTTAAAAAGTATAATATCATGCAAATTCCGCTGTAAGGTATGTGAACCCTCTGACATAATACTTTTAATGCGAGATTTACATACGCCATTACGGCCTATTATTACGGGAAAATGTTTTTTCATGAATACAATATTTAAATTAAACACGATCTTGTAGCTCCTAAAATATCAAATATCCACGACTTGTATCCATCCACAATTAAATATGCCTGAGTAAGTTCAAAGTGTTGTAATAAAATAGATATTATAGGACCGTTGCCCAAATTCGAATAAACCTCACCCTAAAGTCTCTGAACCGCACCGTATTAGATAGCTAGGTCTCGGACTAACCATTAGTTTTCTAAAATAATTTGTACGCAAATCTTATTCAACAGATTAACTCAAATGAAGCTTTTATGAACTACCTCTACAGTACAAAGCGAAACCGCAAAAACAAAAATAAAACATTATCTCTACGATGCATTTTATTTGTCTCTACATTTTCATTCAACACGCTTTTCACACGACAATGAACTCGTTTACACCAATAAGTACGTTTTAAAATATATATTTTACACATCTGCCAAACGACTGTCGCGTTACATAAAAATTATTGGCGAGTGTGTCATTCTGAAGCTAAAATTAGAGCCGTATCTTGGTCAAAGATCAGCTGAAAATCTCTCCCCAACACGTGGGTCATTGGCCATCTAGCGGCGACTCAAGGCACCCAGGTATGAGTAGAGCTCCAGTACGGTAATAGATGGCGCCACTGCGATAGATCATCTGGTGCTCGTAGATCTGTTCTGGATTAGTTAGTCGCGACTCACGAGTCTCGAGCCGCAACAACAGATGGCGTTCGTTAATCCGATCAATAAAAACAGGTCATTAACGAAGCTTCTTAATAGTTTTCCTAGCATATTTAGGTCACCAGGTTTGTTACGTAAAGTGTTTGACTGTGATACGTGAATGTAAAGATAAAGATTAATTTAATTTTTGCTTTACAATAAATTGAGGAGTTGATTAGATATTTTTCTGTTTTATTTGATGATGATAAAGTATGATACAATGCGATAGGTGGGTGACCACGGCGGTGCGGGGTAGGGGAGGGCACATACAAGCCCACAATGACAGGCAGGCGAGCCCGTGACGTCACTTCCTCTGCGGAATCGCTTCCGGCTCCACCACCACTGTCGCTACCGTCCGCCAATACCGCGCGTCATCGTCACTGCCATCGTTTTCTCTACTCCACCGGTAATTTCTATAGGGTGCTAAATGTTAGGTTACGATTCATGTTCAAAGAGTGTTACTGAATATCTGTCTCTTGATTATATTTTCCAAGACTGCGGAAATAGTTTCGGGGAGATGGCGTCACCCTGTCTAACTTCTCCTGCCAGATAGATTTTTTCTTGTGATAATTTGTTGCGTGACATAAGCTGCAGTATTTATTTGCAGATGTTTATGAATTCGTAGAGCTCAATCTATTGTGCTGTCCGCCAAAATTTTTCGACTGCCTATGCCTATGACTCACTGCATTCAAAAAGCTTTTTCAAAGGCGAACATCATTTAGAGCGTCCTGTATTCGCCTGTGTGACTACGACTAGAGAGTAGAGAGGGGCATGTTTGACAAGGGGACTCTTTGTCAGCTCGTCAGACCCCGACCCTGTTGAACCGAATGCCGGCAGTCAGTGATTCGTGTCATTATCGTTACCTGTCAGTGGAACATATTTCACGTTACAGTGATTTGAAGTACCTTCTTATTTATTACAAATTTTTAGAACACTTTTGGAAATATGCGTTATTGCACTATGTTTCTATAAATGTTTCCTATTACATACTGCTATTTTCTGCCGTATTTTGAAACTAGATTAACTAAATCACAAGGTCACGATAGGTTACCTAAATACTAAAACTAAGCACCGCGAAATGGTGTGGGACGCATTTCTCCTGCTCCATTTATTCCTTACTGTTATGAGAGAGGAGAAAGATTATACTAAGGTACGCCTACCATGAATACTAATCGGTAGATTAGTCAGGATCCGTCCAAATTATCGTCGTTTGGACCTTCCCATCTCGGTAAACATTTTAATAGCAGGAAATGCCTCGTATACGGGACCATCATGCGTTTCAACGCAATGGAAGTGCGCCTCAATGTCACTCGTACGTTTCAATATCGTGGGCTTGTGGAGCAGCGGATCAATATTGCTGCCCACAAGATTTACGAGTCGGGACGAGCTATAAACAACTTTAGACTTCGCAAACAAGATCTTACTGCCTCTACTACTAAGCAAGGTAGAAGGTTTGGCGAAGCAGGTTTATTTCCAAATATGTATTTATTGAAGGAAACATTCAGCACCAATATAGTATCAAAATGTCACATAAACCGTAAAGGAAAATTGCACTTCGCACAAAGTTAGAAAAGTTGTATTAAAGTCCTTCAAAGGAACCGATGCGCAGAACGGCACCGGCACGTCTATCCGGAACTTGTGTGTTAGTCCTTTGAAGACTCAACGACGCGGAGCAGGGGAATAATATCTACTACCTCTGCATAATAAAACAAAACTGGGATTGCAATTTCTTTCAGAGCAGATTTCTTTTGGTAAACGAATGGTAGGTAATACTCGTAATTCAAAGTAAATAAATCGAGGGACAAATTCATCGACAAATCACGCTCACTTAGCACGCACAAAAATATGCAAACATTATTCGTAACTGAAATGCGGGCACCGAATGTCAGACTGTTATCCTTGGAGTGGATGCGTCATCATTGTGTGGTGACGTGCCCAGTACTGCTCAGGCGCAACTGTTTGCCGTTTTGTAGCGTTTGGGAAGAAGGGGGCGGCAATAACCAACCGACTTAGCCATGCCGTCAATGCCGGACTTTACGACTCAAAGCAACGACGGCTGAAAGCAACCGGACCTGATTCCACTAAAAGCGAGTGTGGGAACAAAATGAAAATTCCATCAGTTTGCCACTTTTTGCATAATCTTCAACCGCAAAAAGCGCAATATTAAAATGTTTTGGAGATATCTGTTTTTATGAATTTCTATTTAAAATCCCCAATTAATGAATGGACGTATCTCACTAGTGTGGGTAAAACCGGGTAAAACCCACTCGTTGAATTTGTTTAATTGTGAATGTGAGCGTGATTTACGCGGCGCGGCGCTACTCGCGATCGCAAATAGCGTGACTGTGTGGTGTGACCATCAGCCATCACCAGACAACGCGGGTATTTGCGGATGTTCAAGGGCAAACAACACATACTTACTCTCAGTCTCTAGCGAAATGCATATTTGCAACGTCAGGGGTTATTATAGTCCGCAGACCGGAACAACGGGAATGCGGAGATTGCGGAAAATAACATACGATTTCTTAGTATTCCAAATAAGGGATAAAGAAAAATATGTACACCAGAAGACATAAGAGAATATAAAAAGTAGAGACCTACTTTAAAAGAAATCCTAGGCGTTTGGTATGTATTAGAATTGTGTCTCTAGTTGAGATTAGTAACGCTACCGTGGCGAACTGCACCCGCTGCTATTCTAGTAAATTCACGACTAGAACACAACCTGTCTGCTTTCTTTGTCTCTTAGGTGATTCGTTCACTTGATTCTATAGTTCCGCAAGAGAGCTCGAAAATTCGTACTTTCGGTGTTTCATAAATAAATTAATTGCATAAAATTGGATGTAGATAAAAGCGCATGAATTTCAGAGCCCGGATGTTCCGAACCTGTCGGGCTGCACAGCAATATGAGTTAATTGGAAAATCCGAGGTAATGTAATAATGAGATTCAGTCTTTTGTAAATCGAGAGCGTATATCTGATGGGAGTTTATTGTAAACGAGTTTTATATTTCAGCCAATTTCAGGGGTTTAATCGCGCGCAACCGGAATTATTGAAGAGGCTGAGGTTAATCGATTCGCTCCTACATCACACTGATTGGACAATTAGATTGGCCGCCATTGATAAATGAGATGATGTGGTGTACATGACACATACTAACGTTCAATAGGGTCAATTTAGTTCGATTACTGACTGATCAAGAGGTTCCATTACTTTATTGCCTTAATAAAATTGCGGTAGGTCTTTCAAAATGATGATAAGTTCAATTTTGACTCAAGTTTGAGATAGATAAAGCTGAAACAGAGTGGAAGATGTTACAAAGAGCATCAAAAGAATATAGGCGTTCAGCCTCATGAAATGATTGAACACAGCATAGACCTTACTCCCAAAGAGCCACTTTTATCATTTCCGTATATTTTATGCTAAATCTGTAAAATCCGGAGTGTACTGAGAAGATGCGACTGCTGCTTTGCATCACTTCAGACCGCGTTTATTTACGGAAAACGTAAATACTCATAAAGAGACTGTATTTAGTGAAACTGCACAGTATACTCATACGTATCTGGAATAACTTTTGGTCAACATTTCTGCGTAAAGTATTCTTTTAAAGAGTACAGTCTCATGAGCAATCTGTTTTTAAGGTTTCGATGTGATGTGACTGATACGGACAAGCCGGACAAAAACCATGTTGCACTAATCAATAAATTATGAGGCTTCTAGAAAAGTAACAATTATTGCTGTGTAATGTTAAGGTCTGGAAAAAATCTAAACCTGAAATTGTTCTTGTCTTGAGTGAACGGGAGAGACCCTACTATATTGCACCTTTTTAGGGTTTCGTAGTCTACTAGAAACCCTTATAATTTCGTCAAGTCTGTCTGTCTGTCTGTCTGTATGCCGCGCTCTCATAACTTCGTCAGTTTTAAAGCTATCGACATCAAATTTGGTGTGAAGATAGATCGTGTTGACCCAAATTTAGAAATGTTGAGAAAACATATTTTAATTGTTTTTGGACCCCCTTCCCATACATGTGAAAGGGGAGCAAAAAAAATTTTTTTCTCCTGTATTATTGAGTAGGGTATCGTTGAATAGGTCTTTTAAAACTAAGGGGAGGTTTCTTTGAAACAAAGTCTCTAAAATGTTTCTGTCTCGAGATATTTGCTTTTAAAGGGGGCATTTTTAATCCATAATTTGTTCTAGCTGTAACTTCTAAAGTATGCAAGCCAAAAATTTGAAAAAAATATGGAATATAGTTCTTAATATGAAGTTACCATGAAAACTATAACGAATACTGTATCACTTAAGATTAAGGAAATATTAAAGTTTTTCAATTTGCGGTTGGTAAGCATACAGCTGCAAACAAACCAGCAACAAAATTAACTTTGTAATGCTGAAAAACCAAATATTTAAACTTTGACTACGAAACCCTATTTGTGAGCGTGTCTAACACGCTCTTGGCTGCTTTTTTTGTACATAACTACTCTAATGCTATGATACTTTTGTACTAATTAGAGAAGTTTATTGCTTGACAAGAACTGACTAGAACAGTCATGAATGAAGCCATAATATATGAATGCAAAGCTAAATTTGCGTGACCTCTTCGTGTCAACGTGAACATATGACCGGCTATATGCGCCGGCGCACTACACACACACACACACACCGTGACGGTATTTTCACCCGTGATGTCAAGCCGCTACAACCCAACTAGAACACTAACCTTGTTACATCAATACCTATTATTAAACTGACCGAAGCTCTTTTTTGCGATTTAATAAAAGAATTTGAAGAGGCTGTTGGAATATTTTGCTAACATTTTATTTTAATTTTCAAGCATTGAGATTTAAAGTCAGGTATGTTATTTCAGTGTGGTGTAGGCATTGAAGTCATCGATAATAATCTTTGCAGATAGCAATGCAGCTTGTATTGTTAAGTGTAGTGTAGGCAGAACGCGTTTGTATCAACATGATTATATTAATCAAACTCAACATTGATACATAATTATCTGGTTTTATCAATGTCAGTGCATGTTCGTCATTCGATAAGACTTGATTCGAAGATAGGAAGAAAGGGGAATGAGGTTAAATAATTTGTCCAATTTTCAGTAAAAAATAAAATGTATTTGTATGTAGAGCCTAAAGGAATGTTGAACGAAAAAAGACAAACACAAAATGCTAGTATTTAGCGATATAAAGACAAACAATGTTTCTCTAATGAAGATAAAGTTTACTATCACTTCAAAATTCCGGAATGTTCTACATCACACGGAATGGAATTACGACACAAAACATGCGTAAACCACTTCAGCCAATACCAAAGTCTGTATTCTAATTCCGTCTAATGGAATACATAATAATAACAATATTGCAATACCATAAGTTCTGAAAATGGTTCCTGACTCATACATAACAATTCCATTAGTAAATGGGATACCTCATAACATAAAATTGCGAAATTTGTTTTTAAGTGCAACAGAGTTTGTAAATAGACACTCACCTTCACTTTATTTGTATTCAGCGTCAATGTTTATGTTGGTAGTCCTGCGGTTTGTAGGGAAAATAAATTAACGGAAGAAGGAGATGAAGATAAACGTTATTACATTACATTACTCACTCATGCAAAACACAACAAATTCATTCAATATGCTACAATTTACGAGGGTTCAGTCAAAGCATTCACGTTAGTAGTTGAACCGCAGTTTTCTGATAAAGTATTTAAGAACAGCCACAACAATGAAAACCACTGCACACAACACAACGTGCGGGGCGGTCGCGGGCGCGGGGGGCTCGGGGGTTGAGGCGGGCGCAGCACACGGCGACTCACCGGAGCCGCTGTCGCCGGCGGCGCCCGGCGGCTTGTCCTTGGCGGTGAAGCGCACGAACTCCTGCAGGTGCGTCGGCAACTTCTGCACGTCCTTCTCCTGGTTACCTTCGATCACCTTTATCTTATGCTCGATCACTTTCGGTTCCCTATAAACGTTCTTATCCGTCTCCCTCTCGTCTTCCGTTTCAGGATCTTTGATACCTAGCTTCTCCCACCGTTCTCGTGCTTTTAATATAAAATCTTTTTCTATTCGGTTATTTACTTTAGAGTCTATATCGTCCAACACCGGCATACTTTTTGATACTGTATTTGATGGTTTAGTTGTTGGATAATTCGTTATTTTAATGACTTTGTGTTGTTTTCTTTCTTGCCTTTCTGCCATTTGACTTATATACTCAGAATACATTTTATCACGTAGTATTTCCTCTTGGCTACTGCTAAACGCTGAAGATAGTTTGCATTTACCACCTTTATCTGGAACATTTGTGCTATAAGTTACGTCTTTTTTGTGAGATCTAAAGTAATTATTATTATCAGACTTTTCTTCAAATACTTCTTTTTCGGTAACTAAAGGAGCTTTAGGGGCTTTATTTTCTGTGGCATTGGAATTTACTTTTTTTGCTTCCAATCGTTTAATTTCAGCTTCCACTTCTTTTTCTTTTTGTCTTATGTACTCCATTTGCTGATCACACAGATCTTTTGGAAGTGAAGGTCGTCGTGGACTCTGTTGAGAACTTGTTTGATCTCTAATGTGTGTATAATGCCTGTGCATATTTTGTATTGTTGAAATATCATTTTCTATTTCCTTATTTAAATTTCCCGTTGAATAATGGAAAAACTTTCTTTCACTTTTCATTGATCGGAAAGAGCTGTCAGTGAAATCACTTTCATCGCTTTCATACACTGATGAAGAATATTTTCTTGGTCTAGGTGGCGGTATGGGCTTATAAGAAGAAAAATCACCAATAGAGTTAAATTGATCTCGGATTCTCTTTGACATTTGCTCCACACGTGAGTAGCTTTTTTCTATATGATCTACACTATGGTGATGGCTTTTAGATATTGAATTATTAATACTAGATGTGACTGTTGGGTCTCGAATCAGAGCAAGTAGTCTGCTTCCGGTTTGTGACTTAAATGGAACGACTGGTGGGTTGGATAATTTTTCTCGATCCTCGTTCTTACATTCGTTGTAACCTCTGCGATCAACGAACTTTTTATGCATGTCTACCAGATCGCTTGCATTTTCTTTTGATATGACCGTATTTGTTTTCTCCATAAGCATTTTCTGCGAAGGCGATAAGCAAACATAGACCGGTTCTGTTTTTGTCGGTAAGCCGGTCCAGTGATCATCTTGAGATTTCCTCAAAGATGAACGGCGTGGTGGAGGCTGCACGGGAGGCGAAAAAGTATCTTTGGGTTTTGTTTCTAATGAAACTGTTTCTATTGTTGACACATCGGGTAAAGGAAAGTAAGGCATTTTATTTTCTGTGGTTTGATTACACTTTGCAAATATTTTTTCTGACTGCTCTTGGATTGTCCCACTTGACGTTTTAGAACCAAAAACAGTAATATTTTGTAACCGTTCCGATACCGATGCGAGTTCCTCCAATATTTTTTCACCATATGGTAAAGTAGCAATTTTTCTCACACATAAGTCCCGTAAACCATCAGGTTGCTTTATATCCTCACTCTTAATTTGCGATGCGGTTCCTGTAACACAGTCAAACACATCTTTAACATGACTTGTACTCATAGACTTTTCTAACGGTGTAATATCTGCTTTATTGTTTTCGCACGTTTCATCATGCATGTTAGAAACGTCGTTAAGGGATGAAAAAGTCAGGTTATATTTGGCCGTGCATTGGGAGGAACAAACGCTACTTGTAGAATCTTGACGTGCAAAGGATTCTTTAGGATTTTCGTTTGTGGATTCAGAATCAGATGCAACTTCTTTTATCAAATTGTTAATAGCATCGTTAAGTTCACATTTCAAAACTTTCATTTCAATGTCGTATTCTTCATTCGATTTTCTTTGTTGTGGTGATGGTGAACTATTAGGAACATTAATGATTGGTGTGATTTCAGATTCCGTTATTTTGTCTTGAACGTCATTTATTTCTTTAACATATAAATTAGTTTTGATATCGTCTGTAGATAAAACAACGATTTCATGATCACTTGGCACACTCCCTTCGCTGTAGACGCTGCTGTTGTCATGATTTCCATTTGTTTTCACTTCCGAATGAGATTCAGTGTCTTTTTTAGAATCATTATCAACTTTTATAACATTTTCTGTAAACGTTTTCTTAAGTAAGTTTTCCGTATCTGTCACTTCAATTGTAGGTGTAACCATCCTGATTGAAACATCAGTTTCTATACCATCATCAGTTTCATCCCCTAGATCATGAATTGAACTGGTACTGCTAGAAGTATCTGTTAAATAAACAATTTCAGCTCCTGATATTTTTTCTACTGTTTGCATTGACCAATCGCCTCTTGCTTCAGTTACTTCTGGTTCTTTGATTTTGGCTCCAACTAAGAAACATTGTTGAGGTATCTGTTTGATGCTACTTAAAGTATGAACTGACTTTGTTGAATACTTTTCTTTGACTTTTTTATTATCCTCAAAAACGTCATCTTCTAAATCTTCGCAGTCACTCTTCTTTTCAATCAAATGAGAATGTCTACGAGAAGTAGCAGAAGATTCACTGCTGCCTTCTTCATCAATAACATCTAGTACTCTTGGGGGGCCCAATCTTGGGCAAAGAAAATCATCAGCTAATCCTTTTTTACGCAGTCTATGTTTTATCTCACGGTTAATAATATGTTCGATTTCTGTTTTAATTTCAATAGAGCTAGGATCTGTTGGGTGAGTTGACAGATTTAAGGTTTTTAAGTATTTTCTCAAAGATTGTTCAGCTTCAGGTGTCAATGCTTTAGTTTGTTGACATTCAGCAATATCAAAGGGCAAAGTTGCTATTGATAATGTACTAGTAGCTAGCTCTTTTAGTGCTGGCACGTTATCGTTTTTAATATCATCGGTCTTTTCCCATTCCACGTCAGACTCAACATCAGTTACTAAGACATTGCTACTTTCACAAAGAGTCACAGAGTTTTCTTCTTCAGAGTGACCAATATTTTCTTCCGATATTTCGACAATCTTTGGAGCATCATCATTATCCAAACTTTTACTTTTTATTTGTGTGTCTAGTTTACCTTTGATTTTCAAAGAATTTTCTGGAGATTCCACGACATATGACTCGACTATTAAGTTTTCTTTTGTAAATTCCTCGACTATTTCATTTTTAGGAACGTCCTTAGGCAATTGAGTATCATTAGTTTTGTCAATCAAATCTTTTTGTTCTGTTTTACTGTCAGTTTCATGATTATTCAATGTTGTATCCAACTGGGGTTCATTGAACGATTCAACTGAAACCGGCTCACATTCAGATTTCACGCTTTCATTGTCATTTATAGAGCCTTCAGCTGTGTTTTGACCACTACAGGTTTCGGAACGGACGCTTTCATTCGCATTAGCACTCGATGTGTTTGGATTAGGCCGTTGGTTTTTGTTCTTTCGTTTATTTTTGTTATTTTTCCGACGTTTTTGTTTATCAGGCATGTTTAGCACGAGTCTGTAACACTGTTATCACTCACTAGGTAATCATAATCACAAAACACACACGGTCCAATGAAACGCGGGCTCGCGGCGCCGCGCCGGTGTCCGGTGCGTAGGAGTACACAAGATCCGACAGGCGTCAACACTCGCCGGTCGTAGGGCTTCGCGAGTCGGGCGCTCCCTGCGCGGGTCGCGAAGGGTCGCACGGGACACGGGACACGCGCCGGGTTCGAGGTTAGCGAGCGTGATTTTCGGCGAGCGGTCGCCGGCGGCAGCAGTCGTGCGCTCGCGCCGCGATTTACTGATAATTATAAATGGGTTGAAGTACGCGGCTGCGGAGCAGACTTTATTTTTACGCGGAGACGTGTAAGCGAGCGGTGCGCGCACGCTGCGCGAAGGGAGTCCACGCGCCTGCGCTCTACCGCCGCCGCCGCCGGTCGCCGCCGCCGCGACGCAGCGCTCACAGCGAGCACACACGCACTCGACGTATTATCACTATGCAAATTCAAATTAGATATAGTTAATTAGTATTGCAATCACACTCACTGTCTGTTTTAGGGTGGAACATAACGGGGAGGAACTTCCACACACAATAGCATGTTATCACTTATATGGGTTTGTATGGGACGCGCGCCATACGGGGCTTGCACGTACCATAGAGTTACTAGGTCGGTAAGAAATAATTATATGTTTAGAAAAAATAAGTCAGTTCGAATTCAGTTAATGATATTAGTATTAGTTTAATATAGAATACTTGAATTAGATAAGCAGGCAGGTACTTGAATTTGGCCGTGAATTTAATAAGATAATCTTTAAATTATAGATAACCCGAATCGCATAATCTACTGATACTCGTATCTCTGCATTTACTTTTTAACTTCTTACACCAACCCGCAATAACAAACACCTTTTATTTACGTAACATGTTTATCTGTTTGGATAGCAGTTCTTTACTTCCGACTTGTACGTATCTAAGTAGCTATCATACATACGAGAATTTTACCGTAGCGTACCTAGCAAAATGGGACGACGGTGGATTATATTTCAAAGAACATGTAGAGTTAGGAAATAACCATCGAAAAGTCAGTCATTTTACTTCCTAGGAGATATGCAGGTACTATATATAATTATACCTATTAATCAAGAACCTGTAGCTTTATGGTGTTGGTATTAGCGGTCTTGGTGGTATAATAGTAGGTTCTATTCAGAAGGAGGTAGAGAACATCAACTATGTAAGTGCTGTTTATAAAGTGGCTAGATTGTTTAAACTGGGTGCGAATTTTGTAAACTAATTTAATTAAATGCATAGGACTCAAAAAATTAAATGACACGAAATATTTTGTATATTGTTACAAATTATCTAGACCTATCATGATCGACCTACGTGTATTGTAGAATTCAATAGGTACACGAAATTTCAATACACTTAAGCTTAGATAGGTACGTAGACTAACTTTTAGTTTTAGTACCCGTGGTAGCTACAACACCGGTAGCAAGCGAGAGTGATTACGTTTGCGTGGGGGACTGCAAGTGGACTAACCACCGGCGACGGCGATCTAGACCAGTCCACCCAGTCCGCCCGGCCTGACCAGTGACCATGCCCGGTATACATCAGGTAGACTAGATGATTGCCCACTGCCTGCTTACAAGTGGCTACAAACTGCGCCTGCAATGTTATTGCAATTTTCCTATCTACGTCTGTAGGTAGACGATCGTCTATTTGAAGGAGTAAGTGTCGGAAAAACTTATTTCGTATTTATAGAGGTTTTTAGCGACTCTAGAAGTAAGTCCCTTGAATTTCATATGGATACAAGATGGACGAGAAAACGGTCATCTACATAGGACGGCTTTTTTCGCACTGACATTCCAAAGGAAAATTCTAATACCAACCATAATCATATCCTTGAGATTTCCAATACAATAAACCACAGGCAAACACAACAGAAAAACATTGATGTTATTTTAATAAAGGTCGTTCCAATAAGATGAGTAGAAAACAACGCAACGGATAATTTCATATCAGTCTAATAAATAACATGTTACACAGAATACTGTCTCCGCTGTTAATAATGTTGCTATTGCTATAGCATTCTATGTATTACACGGTGTGACGTGATACAACGATTGTTTGTGATGTTAATAGTAATCATCACGTGCGACGTAACGACGATCTACACATAGGTACCTATCTATTGTTTGTGACGTAATGTTCAATAGTTCTCAATTCCCATAGTTAGTCGTATGTAGGGTAAAGTACGGATAGATGCGCCGTTGGGATAGTTGCGCAGGTTTCGAAAACACTATGTTCTAGTGAATTTCAGCACTATTGCTTATTAAAACATAGTAGTCTTCCTCCTGAAAGCCCAAGTACCACGTTAATTATTGGAGTAATTGCATAATTTACGCCAGTATAAGCAAAAATCTTCGGTAGCGTGGTCAAACCGGGCGTCGAAATTATTTTAGCACATTTTGTTTTTCGGGTATCTTTTCTCACGATTGTAGAATCGCTCACATTTTTATTTCCTCATATGCACTACTTTATAAAGTATATTCCCATTTTATAATTATTCCAAAATATCAAATCATTATTATTTTAATTAAATGCGCAACTATCCGTACCAAAAAGGATATTTGCGCAGGTTTTTTGGACGGATAGTTGCGCTTTGAGGGATAGTTGCGCAGATTGATATTTTTGTTTATTTTAGTACTAGCTGGTGCCCGCGAACTTCGTTTCGCTAAGGGAAGATTATGAGCAACAGAAGCGGCACATCATGCTAAACAACTTTTCAATACAGTCATTATACCGCACAGACAGATTGATTTCTTCTTCTTCCTTGCACCTTCCAACTTTGGGTAGTGTTATCTCTAGATTTTCGGCACCATAAGGTTCTTTTTGGGGTTGTCGGGTCAGGTAGGTTTTTTGTCGTGAGCCTGGTCATACACACTAAGAGATTACATTTTCAAAAATAGGTAGGTAGTTATCAAAAATATTGATGGTTTACTTATTTTATTACCCGCTCACTATTTTTAGGGCTCCGTAGCCAAAGTGTACCGTATTCTCTGAGACTTCGCTTCGCTGTCTGTCTGTGACCAGGCTTCTATCTCATAAACCGTGATAGTAAAACAGCAAAAATTTTAAATTTGAATTATAGATGTTGTATTTCTGTTGCCGTTGCGGCTCCTTTAAAACCATTTTGATTTATATGCCATTTTTACACATGATGGTACCGGTCAAGTGTAATTTTCTGTTCTCATTTTCGTACTTTGTCTCATGGTTAGTATTTTATGCGTGATTGGTACAATTAGGGCAGACAGATGATGATGGTGATGATAAAGACAATGATGATGGAATAACCTGGAGGAACCCCGAATCACCGCCGATTTGTGTTTGTTACTTGTCTATGAAGGGGAAGCTCACCCCCATCCCTCCTGTTTCGAAGTCTGAGCACCTGAGTCACATCTTGATGATATAGGTATTTAGTTAGGTACACTACCAAAACCGTCATTGTTTTATTATTTTTACGCGAAGGAGCAAGTCAATCTGAAGTTACTATAAAAACTATATCGTTTAAGGGCCCTTTTCCTGTCATGCGTATTTTCACACGCGCGCGGTTCTGGCCCGCATGCGGATGATAGCATGCTCCTGTTTCGCGCGCGTGCTAGCCGCATGATAGGAAAAACATAAAAAAATGTATCAAAAGACAAGATGCGTGCGGCCCGCATGCGGGCCAGAACCGCGCGCGTGTGCAAATACGCATGACAGGAAAAGGGCCCTAAGAAAAATAAAAGTTTTTGCAATTTGCGGTTTGTACAAACAAACAAACCAGCAACAAAATTAACTTCGTAACACTGATAAACCTAATTTTTTGGTTTCCATACCTCTAAAGGTAAAAAACAGAACCCTTATAGGATCACTTTGTTGTCCGTCCATCTGTCATTCTGTCAAGACCCTTTATCTCAGGAACGCGTAAAGATATCGAGTTGAAATTAAAAACCATATACTTGTCTATGAACGCTAGTAGTTGTGAAAAAATCAAGCACCTAACTTCAAGTTAAAAAAGGATATAGCCGTTTATGCAGTAAAAACGCGTGTTTTTTACCCTCTCAAGGGAATCAAAAGACAGAGGATACTTCCCGTAGACCTAGAACAAACTCTGACACCAGAGTTTCATCGGGTCATTAAACAGTTCGGTGTCCCACATAGAGAGAGAGATGAAATGAAACATGACTCTTTTCATGAAGACAATGAAATTTGGCAAGTAGCTGCGTTTTGAAGTACGAATTAAGGAAAAACTCTAGACATTTTCATAAATGTATGGTTTTTATGGAGGCCGAAAAAAAAAACTTAAGAAATTTGGCTAGTCGTCCAAGTTGAGTATCATATGAAATATAGGTTTGCCAACCATAATAACCTACAAATCTTAGTACGGAACCCTCGGTGGGCGAGTCCAACTTGCAATTGGCCGGTTTTTTTTACATTGACTACGAAACTCTATTTGCGGGCGTGTCTGACACGTTCATGTCTGGATTTTATTTCGCTATATGGGGTGTTAGGGATGATGTACCGAAAACTTTGCAGGCATGATCAGACCGTCAAACTGAACATTTTTTACTATGGAGCCAATGGTGGAAAACGAAAAATATTTTCCGACCTCCCATACAAAATTCACGATCAGCTGACTGACTTTGTATGGGAGGTCTGATAATGTTTTTCGATGCCCACCATTGGCTTTAAACTAAAAGTTATTCAGTTTCATGGTCTGAGCACACTTGCAAAGTTTTCGTTGTATTATTATGTTGGTAGGTGTTCGAATCTCGAGTCCAATAAGGATATAAAAACAACTACAAATATTGTAAGACGTTACCCAGCTCAAGAAACTAAACAACTCTCCCCAAGAAACATAGTCTAAAACAAAAGATGTAAAAAAGACTGCAAATATTTTAAGGCGTGAACCAGCTTATGAAACTGAACAACTTTCCCCAGGGGAAATACGAAAAACATTTTGGACCTACCATTAAAATTTTATGAGGTGAACCAGTCCATGAAACTGAACAACTTTATCTGAGGAATATAGGTCGAAATATGAAAAAAAAAATATCCCTCTCCCGTATAAAAAGTATTGGCCGGCCATGTCAGTTTGTATGAGAGGAACAAAATTTTTTACGAATTTCGACCTATGTTTCTAAGGAAAAGTTGTTCAGTTTCATGGATTCGTTTACCCCTTAAAATATTTAAAGTCATCTTTTTTACATTCTACGGGAAAAAAATTGGACCTCCTCCTTTGTAATAAAAATGTTCTTGCCGTTAGCTGACCGAGTAATTTGTAGGGAAGTAATTTTTTTTTTCATTTTTCGACCTATGTTCCTTGGGGAAAGTTGTTCATTTTCATGGACTGGTTCACCTTTTGAAATAATTTCAGTTGATTTTTTACATCTTATAGGTACTTAACTTATTTATCTACCGCAACGCAATATCGATTTCCGTGCAAACTTATTTAAAGTAAAGTGGCAGCCCCCCCTTTTAGGGGTTGATTTTTTTTAGCCTATAACCTGGTCGGTGATCTTCCCGACATTTTGGTATAATTTGCATCAAAATCGGTTCAGTAGTTTTTGCGTGATGCTTCCTCATACAAACAGATAAACAGATAAACAGAGAAACAGATAAACAGATAAACAGACAAACAGATAAACAGAAAAAAAATCTAAAAATTGCTGAAACGTGTTCTGTTATCAATTTCAAGTATCACCAAACACTTTTTTTTGGAAAATCTTCTATGTACAGACTTTCGACCTTCTACAACTTTATTATATGTATAGATGTTGCAGATGGATAAAATGCTTCTAAATTATAGTCTAGATTATGAACGTTGTTCAACATACATTTTTATGCTACCTACGCGTTGATACAATTTTTTTACTGAAATAATGACTTAGCACTCAATAACTTTAGAAATAGTTATAATATTAAGGTGCGGAGGCCTATTCGTTTTTTAAAATAAGTATTTAATAAAATTAATTTAAAATTGGTTTGATTTAAATAAAGTACAAATTTCATAGTAAGTCACCTAGGTAATCTTCAAAGCACAAGTATCCCCCCATGATTTTTTAGAGCTGCGCAATTATCCGTGCGGGTGCGCGACTATCCCTTTTTCAAGAGGTCAAGTAAAACTGGATTTACAACAAAACAATAAAAATTAAATTCATGAATTGGGGCTTTAATGAAAGATTAAAGATCAATCTTCCAACCTGTAAAGATAATTTTGTAAATAAGTTCATAATTATTGAGTTATAGACCATTTTCCAAAAGGTGCGCATCTATCCGTACTTTACCCTAATTCATACATAACTAATGTAGTGCTCTGATAGCTAACTAATTATGATCCTCAGTGTCAGTGCTATAATAGATAATATTGTTACATTCTATGGTCTGATTCTCTTGGGTTTACTAGTTGATATGCCACGGCATGTACGTTAGTTTAATTCCATCTGTTGTTGGCGTGTTAGCCAAAATATTCGTTGCAATAACATTTTTAATAATGCGCTAAGTTGTGTGGAAATAGCCGTGATACGGTTGCTGTCGACGTGTGCCGTCACCGCGCCGCGTGTTAGCCGCCGCCAAATTCAGCCGCCGCCATACGTGCCAGCGCCAGCCAAATGGGGACTGTCAACACACCAGTATATGGAGCAGCAGGGAATTCGCAATTACTATGTTGCGACAAACACTTGGCAATGTTAACTAGTCAGGTACTCAATACAATGTTATGTAGAGTCCAAAAATTTGCTGGAACGACAGTCTCGTAAACGACATATTGTAGACTCGAGCCTTGAAACGTTTCAGTAAATATGAATAAGTAAGACATCTATGATTCGCTCTTCCTGCGGCATGCGTCATCAAGATATAGATACAGTGCTGGTCTGGATGGAGAGGTGGAGATATGTAGGTCAAGACTGCTAGCTCGCACTGCGCTGGTGCGAGGCGGGTGCGGTGCGAGGCGGGTAGGCGGGTACTCGGGTAGGCGAGTGCTTCAATCCCGACTGGATCCGCACTCGTCGAAACTCGAGCGCCGCCGGGAAACTGGTTAAACTATTTCCAGGGAAATTATGTTACGTTTCCAGCTAGACTTTTTTTATTGCAGATAAGGAATGGAACGCTAAATAACCCGTTTCCAAAGTAACAGTGCAGTTAGCAGAATACTAAAGTCGAAAAAAAGTATCTTTTTCGAAATGGTTTTTAAACTTTAATCAACGAAATATTTTCATTATCTAGCACAGTTTAAACACCACTTGGTAGGAACTTGAGTAGTGCACTTTTTCATTAAACCGAAACTTTCGAATCAATTGATTCAACAGGTAATTCAGAAAGATTTATAAGTTTCGATTGGTTTCGTTTTTTAGGGTTTCGTAGTCTACTAGAAACCCTTATAGTTTCGTCATGTCTGTCTGTCTGTCTGTCTGTCTGTCTGTCTGTCTGTATGCCGCGCCCTCATATCTTCGTCAGTTTTAGAGCTATCGACATGAAATTTGGTAAGAAGATAGATCGTGTTGACCCAAATATAGAAATGTTAAGAAAAAAATATTTAAAATGTTTTTTGGACCCCCTCCCATACAAGTGAAAGGGGGGCAAAAAAAATTTTTTTCTTCTTTAATATTGAGTAGGGTATCGTTGAATAGGTCTTTTAAAACTAAGGTGAGGTTTATTTGAAACAAATTCTCTAAAATGTTTCTGTCACGAGATATTTGCTTTTAAAAAGGGCGTTTTTGACCCATAATTTGTTCCAGCTGTAACTTCTAAAGTATAAACGCTAAAAATTTGAAATAAATATGGAATATAGCTTACAATCTGAAGTTACAATGAAAACTATTACGGATATCGTACTCTTAAAGGTTTCAGAAAAAATTGAGTTTTTCTATTTGCGGTTGGTCATCATACTGCTGCTAACAAACCAGCAACAAAATTAAGTTTGTAATGCTGAAAAACCTGATATTTAAACGTTGACTACGAAACCCTATTTGTGGGCGTGTCTGACACGCTCTTGGCCGGTTTTTTTGTAGGTAGACAATGCAGCCAGCATTATCCAGCAGTATCCAGCACCAGCTTTTACAACTGTTTTGTTATAGGTATTCATACTTGTGTGTGTGTGTACCTACACTGCTCGCGAATACCTTCCTACCTGAAATTCAGGAGAAAATATACAAGTAGCTACTTACTATATCCACTGTTATAGAAAACCTGAGGCAGTTGCATTAACTCTTCGAGAGCCCCCGCATGAGTAGATGCGGGCAAAAAGGTTTTTATAAGAGAGAGCATTATCTAGTGCTCGTCGTCGGCTGCTAAAAGGTTGTTGTATTTTTTGGTCTGTTTCGCGTTTCGACTGCGCCCGCCTCCTACCGCCCGCCGCCTGCCTGCGTCGAATGGATACGTAAGGAAAGGAGGCTTTGTTTACCTGCCAACATTCTTTCCTACTCAACGATTTCAGCTTCCCGGCTTGTCTTTGTTTCGGAAAATTAGGGGTAGAATACTGTGGGATTCTCATTTAGGTTTTCATGTTGAGGAATGCGTGAATAACGTAAAAAATGCAAAATATTTCACCGACATAATAATAAAGAACTGCCAAGTATTATGAACAGTACCGATGTTTTTCACAATTCGCTATCATTTTCTCACTGTCTCATTGAATAGTTTCAGCGATCATCTCCGCCCGCGCAACTATAAAACCGCATTCAGTTTAAATGCGCGGGAGTTTAGAAAAATAACGGATGTGAGCATGACATCAGGATGGGATTGGCACCCGCTCGCACGCCTAGTCACTGTACAAATACAACTGAGAAACATGTCATGTAACAAATGGAGAGCCATTAGTAGGTCGGGAAGTATCAACAAATAGAATAGCTGTCGAAAACTACAACTCTAGGAGTAATCGGCAGAAGTAAAATAACCAATAGAACGACAAGTTAAATTCCCACACATTGATCAATCTGGTCTAAACTTGTCACATTGCCATTCACTATCTGGGGCCATTGCACCGAGCACGCAATGAGAGTGCACCCTTCGCATTCCTGCATGTGGCCTGCACGTGGCGCCACCAGTGCAACTCTCGCAACAACTCATAGCTGATATTATATACTGCACATGTGAAAAGTGCCTAGGTGTATGTGGATGTTGTCAGTCCGGAAATATCCCGCGTGACAATGCGGCTGCTGGGCGTGCGGTGCGGAACTCGAGAGTTGTGTGTCGTGTGACATAATCGCTGGATAAAAACAGGCCAGTGTGCCAGCAGCGGCTACCGACCGGTGACCGCTGGCTGGCTGGCTACTGTCCGGCGGTATTGCCAACTAGGATGAATGGACAGCCAATATAAAAACAATAATGTATGTCAACATTTTACTCGGACATTTTACAATAACGAAAAGTTTATGGACACAAGTTCAACAAAGATTGTCAGTTTGTTAGAGGACGACTGTGTCAGCTGTAGTGTCAGGATTGACCAATATTGGACCTCTTTTTATGAAGGCATGAAGCCGGAAATACGCAAAGAAGTTTTCACCGACAACAGAATGTATTAAAAACATAAAACGGAAGCTACAAGATTAAAAATATCAATGTTACAAGAGGCAACACTGTTGGCAGTGACGCTGCGTTTTGGCACACAGTCGGGGGTTATAAGGTGAATGTGTCAGTGCGCTCCACGACACGCGCGACCGCCGCCCGAGCCCGACCGACCGACATCAAACGAATATAAAACAACCAACAGCTTGCTTCAATAATAAGGTTACAAGACGAAAACGCAGCTATAAATCTTGAGGATGAACTGATTTAGTTACAACAATTGACCGTGAGAATCATTGGAGTAACTGTTTAGAAGTAGAACGCTAAAATTCGTTCGAAAAGAATAGCAGTTAGGTATCTCAAATACAAATTACACAACAGACTATCTAACCTGCCTAAAAGAAAGCTATTTCAAAGAAATGCCAGAGTTCTCTGTAGGGGCAAAGAATGTATTCATAAAAACACCAAACAGAAAAAAAACCTTGCAAAAGTTCTCCGAATTCTAAGTTATCAGATCAGACACCTGATATCAAAGGCGAAGATTCCGGAGCCCCTATTCCTAAAAATCGCATATCAAAGTATCCATACACTGACAGCTGTCACTTGCCGTGGCCGACTTGATTGTCCCGATATGCGACAGCCGGGAGGGGGGGTCAAGCGAGGGGTCGCCGCATCACAAGTAGTGATGTGACTCACAGCCGGCATTTCCCTTGCTAATGCGAGTAAAGTCATACCTCATACCCGGCATGTGGCATGTGGGATCGTGCAACCTGGCCTTATACGTGATCTGGAATACCTGATAGATGTTGATATTTGCAGGTTTTGCGACATTTGTATAAAACGCAACGACTCTCTGATTTGATGTTCTTATCAGAAACAAGTGCTTTTAATTTTCCGAAATGCGGGTGAAGATCATTTAAGCTAGGTAGAGGTTGGTAGATTACTTGGCTAGACTGAAATTAGCATTAAACATTCATTTTTTACGTTTCTGAACTAAACTTTTAAAAAGCAATCAAAATATTTGGCCTCAGTCGCGACTTTACCAAAGATAGCTGATATCAGCACGCGTGGAATGTTCCCTCTAAGCGCGGCGGAAAACGCACGATACTTCATAAACAAGTTTTAATTGAACATCAACTTTTAATAGGCGTCCCAATTTACGTACACTTTGACTTGCAATATGGATATCGACGTCGATCATCTAACAAACATAAAACTTTTTAATAACTTCAGGGTCTTTACGTGTATTTTCAAAGATGTACGTACCTACCTAAGTCTGTAAAACTGTCTCCTTAAATTTTACCCTTCAATTTATTGGTACCTAACCTAATAAATACACTAAGTACAAAAGCGTGTGGCCTAATTTATACTCGAACAAGGGAATCGTTCATAACCTTACACAATGGTTTCTCTGCGGTTCGTGAACACATGCTCGCAGTAGGTAATACAAGACAACAAAGGCTTTGTACAGACCAGGTGACCGCACGCGAATCATTACCCCAGAACCAAAGCAAAACACTCGGCTTCAGGTTGTTTAATCAAGCTCACGTGCTCATTTGAGGCATTACCAAACTACCTAGTGCACGTAGTGGAAGATAAAGAGCTATTCGAGTCTCATTCGAGCTAATGAGAGAAACCCGGTTTAAACTAGGTAGGTAATAGTGTGTCATCACATCACATCATTCATGCCTTTACGTTCGAATGCGATACTTGTGACACAGAGATCAGTTTAAAGTTAAACTTGCATTTTCTTTTTCATCGCCGGCTGGATTTGAACCGGCGACCTTCGCCATATATCTACCAACTGGGCTACAGCGGCTTACTACAAGCCCGCGAATTAAGCAAGTGTATCTTGACCACTAACGCGTGATAGGGCTCCATCTACTTAGAGATGGTAAGTTTGCCGTTACCATCTCTATCAGTTTAAAGTGTTCGGTAAAGCCAATTAAATTATGTTGTAATACGCAATGAGGCGACCTAAGGAGTTAATAAAAAGGATACAAATATTATTTACGAAATACAAACCCTCAAAAAATTCTCCGAGGCTCTACGGACTTTAGACTAGGCACTTTCAATGGGTTTATGATGCTTTCTTGTTATAATTCATTCCGCACATAATTATAAGTGTAAGTTCTGGTACTCACGTTTGGTGGGGCTCGGCGTGTGCGCCTGCGCAGACTCGGGCTTCACCGGAGGCTTGCTGGTCGGCGCCGCGCCGGCCGGGGCGGTCGGTGCGCTCGGGGACGCTGCAACCAAACATGCGGTGCGTCAAACAAACAACATTCGTTGAATACCTCTACTTGCGTCATCATTATCTGCCTGTCCTTATCCCAATTTATTTGGGATCAGCGCAGTATGTCTTTTTCTTCCATTCATCTCTATCAGCAGTCAAATCCACACATACGCCTTTATTTTTCATATCGTCTTCTATACAACCCATCCAAACTTTTTAGGCTTTCCTCTTCTACTGCATCCATCCACATTCATGTTCATTACTTTTTTTGTTACATGCTCTTCGTTTCATCCTTCCTCATTACATGCCCATATCAAGATAAACAGTTCCCTCCCATTTTTTCTGTCACTGGCTACTTTCAAACTCCAACTTCCAACTCTCATAATACTCATTCCTTATTTTATCATCCGACATCCATGAATACATGGTCAAGAAAGGAATCTCTACTTGCGTATACTAACTTAACGTTATTCCGAAGACTAAAGGAACGAACTAAGTGT
The DNA here is from genome assembly GCA_024500475.1 of Phthorimaea operculella. Classification (NCBI taxonomy): domain Eukaryota; kingdom Metazoa; phylum Arthropoda; class Insecta; order Lepidoptera; family Gelechiidae; genus Phthorimaea; species Phthorimaea operculella. Next base: position 170,272 of record JANFCV010000327.1, read on the forward strand.
TAAACTTAATATAAAACAGAAGAAGTGATTACAGAAAACCCGGTCTTCTATAAAAGAAAGCACAGAACGAATAAATACGTTATCCTCGTGAACGCGGCGTCGCCTTTCATGAAACAACATCGTTGAACTACGTAATATCCGGTGCTTAAGCGCCCGAGAACAAAGCTCGAATGCACCTCGTTAAAGAGCGGGAAAAATCGCTCGGGCGGCTGCGGAGAGTTGTAAACTCAGTTCCACACAAAGGGCTCAGTGGGAGAGAAAGAAAGCGTCAACAAGCAAACATGACGCGCGTCAACAATAAATTATCCTGCCGCTGCCGAGTGCCGGCCGGGCGGGGACTGTCGCGCACTTTGTTTGAGTTTGAGTCTTCGCCTGCTTTTCCGACTCTCGCAAGACTTGAACTGACTCACACTCACACGCCATCTGATTTAACGCTCAGTTATTGCACTAAACTTCTTCAACTATTTACGTTTGCTTTGCTTTTGATGCGAACTATAAAACCCGTATTTTCAAGTCTGCTCACAATTTATGTTATGTTGCGCTATTGGAAATTGTAAATTTATGCAACAGAAGTGAGCAAACAACCTGAAGGTAGCCAAATTTGCAAACTCGATAACAATAAGAAATACGATAACGATATTCGATCACGGAGTAAACGGGAAACGTAAATTCAAGGAACACAAAGCACTCACCATGATTTCGAACGAATCTGTAAAGCGATATCGCGAAATAACATTCGGCCGAACAATTGGATTAAATTCGGACAACTTCCTGCCTCAGGCCTTCGCCAGTCGATAGCGCTGCTGTGCTAATTTAGATGTTTCCGATAATTCTATAATTAGTCGGTGTGTTTTAGTTTATGCGCGTACGTATCGGCGGAGTGCGCCGGTGACAATAGCGCAAACGTGTCGATACTGCCGGTCGCGAGCCAGATGCAGCCTCGGCACTAATCGTGTACCGGGAAGTGGTTCACTGTCCGGTGGTGCGGTGGAGCGATGCAAATGCGACAGGATTTGGCACGGCTTAGTCTCGAGATTAGCCGCTGAGCGACGGCGGTGGGCGCCGCTGTTGAGCCGCTGCAATACGAAGCGCTGCATGCACATGCACTCACTGCACGCACACACGCATCGAGATACGTGCTTACGCGATATGCAGATTAGTGGTGGGTGACACGAGATGGACCTAGTTCAATGGTATAGTGAATTAGTGTCCGCAATAGAAGCTCTTCGATGAAATACAGATCATCAAAAGAATACATCTCAAGAAGTACATCCATAATATTCTCTATCGTTATAATCAGCGTAACTTTATCTCAAACTATTTACAGTCTTATTTGCCTCATGCCATGCCTGTAAGATTTACCTAGCGGCGCAACCAGCATGAAGTAACGCTGAGCCAAGTGCCGCCACTAATCCGCGGCTGACTGCACGACTACATTGTAGCTCGAGCTTTAACTAAACTTAACGATGTCTTTGAGAGCGGATCCCATAATAACGAAAACGCTCGTTAAGTTGCATTTGCAATAAAGCTTTAACGACAACGGAATGGAACAAACGAGCGAACGATTCCAATCCGAAACATTAATTTTATTCGCGCCTAGTAAATTAATTAATTACTAACCCGACACATTATTAATTTCATTGCTTATGCAGGTTAAATTACGAGTAAATGAATAGCTTAAATGTTCATGTGTAGTGATTTCACACAATGTTTATGTGCAATTACTAACTGAAATGTGTTTAATTTGTATGTGACTATTGTTATTCAAGAATGTACGGTACTCTGTGTTGGTAAGCATGACATGTGGTAAATCTTAGCAGGCTGGACAGATTGATCAGTTCATGAAACAAGCATTTACTCTAAACCATCTAAACCTACGGCAGGAAAACACAAAAAAGCCGGCACGTCGTATTAAATCTGGAAACTCTCTGTAAACGGCTTGGTGAGTTTGCTTATTACGACTCACTAGAGACAAAATCGGGCGCGCGGATCATCCGGTTTACGTAAAGTACTGTCATATTATTTACGTATTTTGAAGTAATTTCAGCTATCCCAGCCACAAAAAAGCAATACTTTTTACAGGCTTTAGTAGCCATTAAATATAAAATTATAACTAATAAACATTTTTGCGAACCTGAAGTATTTACCACGGCAATCCCTTCTCCAAACAGATAATATAAACAACAGTTTATTAATGGAACACACCGTCAAAGAAGTTAAATCTCTACGGTCAAAAACTACACGATTAGGTGCCTGTATTATGAGTAAGAGTAGTTTAATCTAATAAGGAGCAAATCATTGACTTTATTACCTTTAAAATATTGTCTATAGGATCAACAACTCCCACCACACAAACTTTTTTGTCTGTTTAGTATTCGAACACGCGTGTTTCGTATTCTGCGCGTTTCGAACGCAGCACGCGGCACGCGGCGGCGCGAGGTCGGAGGGCGACTGTCAACTGTCACATCGGAGCATAGAGCGAGGTGCCCATACAGCCATGCAATCCCATAGAATCCATAGTGGCCAGTAGCCACTGCCCACCTTCCGTCGATCCGTTCAGCTACTATGCGTCGTGTGCTAATCACCATCAGATACCTGCTTTGTAACCGTCACCAATGTTGCGTTGCGACACGCGCGTCGTTCTGATCATTACAAGACCTTTTGTCAAAAGCAGAAAAGGAAAATAGGTCTGGAATCCGGATGCAACATTTATCTATGGGTCAGTTTTTGACTCGGGTTTTTGATCATGATGACTGAACCGTAATATCGCATAAGAGCAATAATATTTCTCTGGCATTTAATTATATGCAAACTTTCCACAATCTTTCTTTCCCAAAAAGCTTAAGAACGTATATTGGAGAAAGACCTTGATCTCAAATTGTTAAATAATCGGATACATAAGAATTCGTTTAAGTCGACAAAGCTTTTATCTCGCAAAGCGTTTCCATCACAGAGGGAAGATCACGGGTAATAGAAATAAATTAACTACTATGTGTTAGATACTATACTGTGTATGGGTCTACGTTATGGGAGAAATAGCGTTACATGGTCTCTCTGAGTGAAATCAAGGGAACAGGCATTTAAGAGGCTACTATACCGAGCTGAAAGATCGTGAGCTGTCAGTTGATAAAAATATTTCTATCTCATCTATGCATCCCACCCGTCCCGCAGCCATAAAAGAGACAGTTATAGCTCGCTAACGGAAAATTTGCGTTCTGGGTTTACCAGGTTCCCCGTTCGAAATCGCCACCAAATTTGTTGGTAGTGGCATTATTTTGCTGCCAATAAAATATTCTATGCCCGTATCATTTGTTTTGCTGAAATTATTGTCATATTTAGAAGATATCAAGGCGTAAACTTGGTGATAATTTTAGAGCATTTTGCCACGGCCATATCTTTTTTTAAATGCATCATTACAACCAGAAAAAGAATATGGAATAAAGATAGTCCAGAAAAGTTACCGTGCCAAAAATTGAGTCGATCGGTTGCGAATTGGCAGAGAGATACGTTGAAAGCGTTTGTATGAAAAATAATGACTATAGATCCCTCTAAACATTTTATACCATACAGCTTTATTTTAGAAAAGACCAAATTGATCGCCAAAAACAAAAAGATCGCCTACATTTCGGTTTACCTGTAGGTTTGTTGTTGAATTAGATCGCAAAGTCGTATTGAGAACTTAACAGCCCAACAATTATGCTAGTAAAAGATCAGGTCTCTCGAGAAAATGTGTAACAATTCCTAGTAGCCTGGAATCATCATTTTGGTGCTCTGTGCCTGGAATGATATTAGAATGATGTATCGGCCTTTTCTGCTTGTATCACTGTATTGTGTGCCAGGCGAACAGTTTAAGTGACAGAATAATAACGATGACGAAATTGCTTTATTAGATTCTATAGACGCGTCGTCTATAGTTAGTTTTATCATGCAAATGTTGGTAGTCACAACAAAATGTGCTGTGAATGGTGTGACGGGTGTGACTGTGTCGGACGCGTGACGCCGGTAACGCATGGTTCCTGCTTAGTATCAGTGCACGCACGCTGATTGACGCACAATATATTGTGACAAGACGAGGTGTGCCCACCAGAGACTAATTGACCGGCACCAAAGACCCAGAAGCAGTTGATTCGACTAACAGTAAATTATATCGGATATGGTCTAAATAAGTAGGCACAAAACAGACAGTTTACAGAAGGTTCTAGTTAGGATTTTAGCGATTGTCGCTTGTTTCATAGCAAGGGTTGCTACTGTCAAAATCTCAAAGTATAAGAACATCAGAACACAAAAATCGGATACGAGAACGTCATATGATTATGAGCCATGGACGTACTATTCAAACTTTGAATAGTACGTGCATGTTATGAGCCAATTTTAATTCAAGAAATATGACAACTATCATTCGTGGCAACCATCTTCTTAGTTACCTTGAGTTCTCCTGAGATTTCAGTTAAAGTCAGTAAGCGTCAAAATCGTCGCTAGTTCTGAGTGACCCACCTGTAAAGACGCCCCGCGCGCGTTCTCCCTAATTTGTGAAGCAGGTTTATAAAGTATACAAAATTAACTAAAAATAACTACCTTCAAAAAACAGAAAGGTCTAAACTAACACACTCGTACGATCCTAGATCAATCTAAAATACCGGCCAATCTAAAATATGCACTCTCAAAATAATCTTCAGATAGCATAGTCTTTATATGCGTGCTCTGTGATCCCGGCGCAGTCTACAATCCACCATCCATCACCCGCGCGGCCATTCAGTCAAACAAGTACAGTTTGGACACCAATATACCTCGCCTTTGTACCGATACACTACTTGGATATTACTAGCCTTTGTACTCATCTAGGTCGCAGCTATGCCTAACATATTATAAGTTGTATGAATATCTATGAGGTGGCTACATTTACTGTTACCTTTACCACCAATTGTATGTCCCCTCATCCCCCCCACCCCCAAACGTGGAGCACAATTTTCTTTGTCTTTTTCAACCACTTTGCTCCAGTCCTCCAGTTTCATAATTTGGTAGATAAAATTCGATTATTTTTTCGTTCGATTTAAACACTTCTACATCACTAGTTATTTCAAATTATAAATGTCACAGTACCCATCGGCTGTGAAATACACTATAGCATAACCACAGACAAATAGTATTAAATGCCAACACTCTGTCTTGTGTTGATAAGACATTGCTGGAACGCTGTAATCATTCCTTGGCTTACTTTTATCTACGTTTTAATTTTTACTCGGCTCCGTAATAAAAGCCAACATTTCATGAAAGCTGAAGACAATACGACTTTTCTAGGAAGTTTAATTTAAGCTGTTGTTAGAGTTCTCCGGGCAATAGCATCTTAACAATGAAATTAATTTCTTCTTTCAAAACTACTGCCAGCAGAAATGGCTTCTCTGTTTTGTTTGAAAGTAGAGCGGCGAGTTTAAGTAAAGTCTGTTCTGTATTCTAGAAGTTAGCCCGCTACAGGTAAATACAATCCCAGGTACACCTACAATGTAAGTACCTACTACCTACATTACACACACTGGACCGCGACTGGTGGTTGGATTTTTATTTTACGTTCTCTGTGGCATTGTCAATTCTGCGGTTTCCGAAAACCAATATTCCAAGTTGATAACCCAGCAAACCGCGTCGGCCTGAAAACTGGCCGGAAGTCGCTTGTAGCTTCCAATTCCGCAATTTATATTTACTTCACAAAGGTACTGTGTTGCAATTGGGTACATTTGAATAAAATGCCAGGTATGTTAGTGAGTACAATATGGGTGATCATAATTACATCATCACATCAGCCCATGTAAGTCTAGTACGCGATCTCCCATTTTCACCATTCCGTCACTACCAGCCGCTCTCTTTAAGTCATCGGTCCATCTGGCCGGAGGGCGTCCAACGCTACGCTTGCCAAGCCGTGGCCTCCACTCGAGTATAATTTGATAGCATATCGGTAATAAATAATAATTGAAATAAAAGTTATATGCAGTCTGACAAAATCGTGAAATCATCTCGTAGCAAAGTGCTACGATACTTCTACGCCATTATATTTCGCGCTGCAAAAACAGCAGCAAGTTAGTCCTATAGAAGTAAAAGTTCATGTAGGAAAGTCCTCCGTGAAGTTTCCAGGATAGTGTTATGGAGAGGAAGCTCGTGATTGCTCCCGGCACCGGCTACGCCGCTGAGTGGAAAAGTCTACACTAGCTAAACTGCGGGTTTATTCAAGTTTGTATTTTGCTTGTACTATAGTAATAAGTATCCAATCACATGGTCTAGTTTTAAGACAAACTACCTATATGGCCATTATTATTGAAATACTAAAGAGTTCAGCCATTCATTATACGCCTACGCTCCTGCGTAATCTTGGTTATTTTCACGATTGCTATACACAGTTATTTCGTTTGTATAGAGCTGAACTGCATAATTTGCTAAATACTTATTTAAATACTTAAAACTGTATTGCTCTACATTTTGTTTTAATGTACCCAATAGCCTTGTAAAATATATTTACTTTTAAAAATCGTCCGATGAAACATAGAATAAAGTATAGTTTGGTCCGGATGCGTCTTCCCACGCTAATTGTATGCTTGTGAATCGTGATGCAACTGAGTAGATCGACTGAGATGGTCGCGGCAATAACTTCGTGGCAATAAACTGATGTTGCCGGCAGACGATTTGATGCCGACCTGATGAGGTCAGACCTCACATTGTGAAGTTGCTATTATACGAAATAATGGTATCTTCGCCGTCGAAATCAGTAAACTGGCCATCATAAATAGCCACAACAGTGCAATGCTGGACTTGAGCCTACCCTAATATATAACACAAATATAGCGAAAGCAGTGACTATACATAAGTATGGAGCTTAGTTTCTGGATTTACCTACCCCTTATACGCCATTTATGGGATGACGGGATGGGATCGAGACTAATTCATGAGAGGATAATATTTTAATCCAACACTAAACGGTACTAAATGCAACAATTTCATAATTAGCATTCAAGACAATATAAAAATAATACTGCTCACATTTTTACCGTTTTCTATTGCTCCGCAATTCTACATTACTGTAGTGGCAAGTGTGATCCAACCTTTACGGCGAAAGCGCCCGTGATTAGCTCATTTAGCGTTACAATAGCAAGTGTTAATCAATCCATTGTTGGGAATGCACAACTTTTATTTGTATTACCAATCGCTGTAATAGATTTAGTATTGTTTAGAAACCATTACTGTAGTAATTTCTTTATACGATATCTCCGTTAATCCGTTTACATACAAAGCAAAACGAAATTTCTCATAGAAACAAATGTTTGACTCGTGTATTAGATTTGATACCGAGAATTAGAGGTAAAAACCAAAATACGTTTCGCATGAAACAGGAACAGGAACGCGACTGGATGTCGGATATCAAAACAACACGCTTTTTACACGATTCCACGAACGGAGCAACCCGAACCAGAACTAGATTTTACGTATAAATAAAAAATATACAATAAAATTGTTATGTGCTCTCGACTACGTAGCTTTTTCATGAAATAGGTGGTTCAAAGTAAAGAATCATTAGTATAACTTTTGAAGCACTCGCGATTGTTTTCACACATTTTAAGTATTGAACCGGGTCTATCGCGATAATTATTTAGGTAAACCTTTATAATTTACCTGTGTCCCGACGTTTCAACACAGTTTCATGTGTTGTGGTCGCGGGTTGACTAAGGTCCCAGCGAGATGTCATCTAGGCGGGGGACTCAGAACATCTAGAGGCCGAGTTGAACCATGTACAAAAAGTACTTGTTCAAAATGGTTACACAACGGGAGTTCAGCGTCGAATGAAAACCAGGAAAGAAAGACATCCGGAGGTAAGTAGACAGCCAGCGTACTTACCCTTTGTGAAAGGAGTAACAGACAAGATTAGGACAGTGTTGAGTAAAAATTCAGTTAAGACTGTTTTCACTCCATTGTCGAAGGTGTCACACTGTTTACGGACGCCGAAGGATGTCATTCCGTTTCAGAACGCAGGAGTCTATAAAGTACAATGCAGCTGCGGTAAATCATATATTGGCCAAACGAAGCGGACTGTCAGCGAACGGGTCAAAGAACACATCGCAGCTGTAAAAAACCGACAGATGCATAAATCAGCAATAGCAGAACACCTTCTAACATCCGGTCCGAATCATTGGATCGAACTTCATGCCCCAAAAATCCTCTCTGTGGAACGTCATTATTACCCAAGGATCGTCCGCGAGGCTATTGAAATTAAGAAAAACCCGAATAATTTCAACCGAGAGGACGGGTTTAAATTGTCATCCGCATGGAGTCCAGTGATTGACAAGTTGAAACCGCGCGATTTATCATCGGGGCAATCGTCGGATACTGTGAGTGTTGTGTGCCGGCCTAGTGCAGTGTTTACAAACAATTAATAAAATATCAAAATTATAAAGACATAATGTGGGTAGCAGAAGAACTCGTCGCCCACCGCCTAGATGACATCTCGCTGGGACCTTAGTCAACCCGCGACCACAACACATGAAACTGTGTTGAAACGTCGGGACACAGGTAAATTATAAAGGTTTACCTAAATAATTATCGCGATAGACCCGGTTCAATACTTAAAATGTAAGAATCATTAGTGATTAATTTCAAAGTTTGTCGTATTGTATCTTTCATTTATGCAGTCCACAGGATAGAAATAAATGCCTAATTTTCTATGCATAATTCCTTCCTGAATACTTCCAACCAGCTAGGTAAAAGCTTTCATCTCGAGGCAATCACGGCGACGCTCACTTCGCTCATTCCGCTCGTATGGGACTACAATAACAACACCATTCGGAGCTTTACGTTTACTCCGGCAAGCGGCTAGCGGCCACTCGGATAGCTTCAGACAGCTTTCATTCCAATTTAATTAACTCTGCAACTATTGTTTCACTTTGTGCTTTGCACAGAAGATCACATTTTATGCAAATTCGCTACAAGAGGTTTGAATTGTATTATAGTTAAATGATTTGATATGGCATCACGGGACCACTAAGTAATGTAGAAGAGCTAGTCAATATACCTAAGAACTGCAATTAATAAGTGAACTGTAATGTTTTGTTTCATATTTGTGCAATACAGTACATATATTGAATTATGTTAGCTGATTGACGTTTGAGAATTGGGGTTGGTTTATTATACTGCGCTTCACGATAATTTAAATCCAATACAAGCTCATTGCATGCCAAACGACTCGACTATTCGCAGAAATATCTATTCACCGTTTAGAAAAGTACCGATGGGATGTACTGCAGCTATCAATGAATATATTATGCAAGAGTCGATTGTGGCGCGTCCACTGGAGCGGATCGCCTGATCACCCACTCGACCACTCGACCACTGGACCACGCAAGCGATGGACAATCAAATGTAGAGTAGGTATGTAAACTAAGTATAGGTAACGCAGAGACATGAGAAATGTTTCAAAGGCAATTTCACATACTATTAGAATGAAGCACAAGAAGTTCAAGCAGAATGGAGCACTAGGTTTGGCACACAATAAAACCAGCTGAAATACACAAAATTGTTTATGAGTGTCTTTCAAATCTGTATTGAGTTTACACATGGCATATTTTGTATTATTTTAGCGCCCGACATGTCTTAGACGCGTTTTTCATGTACGAAAATAAGAAATCGTATCATCATCTTCTTGCCTCTATCCCAATCAGTAGGGACCGGCGACCGGCGCAACACCATGCGGTTGACCGTAGTCGACAGATATTCAGCCGAGGTCAAAAACTCAACGTCTCGCTTTTTATGAAACAGCCTGAGCGAACTAGGGATGGCAGTATTCTTAGCCGCTACCACACGGTACAAGCCGCTATCATACGGTTCATAAATTATGACGACTGCGGCAGAGACATGAACCCCCGACCGTGGAGTATCGTTCTACCGCTCTGTTTTCTGAGCTTCCGGAATCCTGACCGCTGTCAGAAAATTATAAATTCCTTTGCTTGGTGTAGAGACATTCAGTTTTTCATGGCTGAATTTTGTTTGTCCTTATTGTTTTCTATAAAACATTTCCGTGCTCTGAGGCAATAGGTAACAGAACAGTGTATGTGTTTTATTTGCTTGATTTGAGCGGAACTGCGCCCGTCAGCCGCCAGTGCGCAGACGCATTGCGTTGGACGGTGCGCGGTGCGCGGTGCGTGCGCGCACGTGCTTTGTTCCTTTGTAAAGCTCATTGTGGATTGTGCCCCATCCGGTCGACGGGCAGCGGTGGTGCAACTTTACCTCGCATGTTATGGTTACGAAACATTATTTCAGAATTCGACATGGTCATTTTTATAAGTAGGTACTTGGATATTTTCCAATTTCCCACGATTATGTTGAAATATTTTCACCTTTTGTAGCAAATGTTTTTTTTTTCAGATCTTTTATTTTTCTCAATATTATTTTTGCAGCAGTTTTATCTCGGGCACAAATAAGTGTAAGAAAGTTAATTGTTACCCTACCTTATCAGCTACCTTATAACCCATTAAGTTAACTGTTAACCTACATCATCAGATATTCAATAAAAAAAACAATAAAATGCCAAACTGTTCCAACTTGGCACTCTATTTGAAAATAATTCTATCTTCTTCTTCTCGTGTCGATCGCTTTGCAAAATCTAAATAATTTTGGACAAGTACTTTGCCAGACGCACTGATCTATCAGAAATATGTTAAATGCATGCAGATTCCAAATCTCAACAAAGGAAATTGATTTCTCTACTACGAAACTCTGCATAAGGACCATCTTATCTCAATGCTCGCAGAATATGCTGATATTCTAGGAAATATGGAAAATATTATGTAAAACGATTCTTGGGAAAGAGAGAGTATGGCATCCATAAGTTAACAAGTGCGAGTGCATCGACCGCCAGGGAGCGAGCACAAATAAATACCCACCCGTCCGTCCATCGACGGCGGATAGGGAAATCTTACTTTGTGGATAGTTTATTTACTAAATATTCTACTAAGTACGATACTAATATTAGTATCACTTTTTAAAGCGCTTTCTTAAACAGACTGCTAATGTTTGGTCATGGGTAACAAACAATACAAAAAGGGTTAGACGGTTATTTTCCTTAGACCTCTGAATATTGGATAATAGTGTTGATCTTTTTTCCGAGCACTCAATTGCGGCAGCCAGCGACCGTCGCCGAACCCGGGACTTTTACGAGGATCTTCATTTCCTCAGTTTTGATTTTACAGGCAATCTCAGTAAGCTGGCATTCGCATAAAGTGACCTTTTCCTGGAGCGTTCCCGCCATATTTGCCACTTTTAGGGCTTTTTATCATAATTTGGTGATATGAGCATCAGGAGTCTGGGAGGGGACAACTTGCGTATTCTGCGGGTTTCCCTGGTTATACCTACCTACTTATGGCTTGATAGTTTACGATTGTAATTGCAATTTCTTGTTTCTTGTGACTATAAATATGAACTGAAATAATTGAAAATGTAGTACTTATTATGAAAATAGCTTTAGTACTGTTACTGTGTACCCGTGTACCTGATACAGATAACGAGTCGGTACGATGCTTACGGGTAGTTACTCTTTTCGCATAATTTCAAGAAATCACGCGGTTTGTCCCTTATTGTACTACTCGATGGGTAAACAAACACCATAAAATTATTAATTATCTTCACGTTTATACTGACAAGTTTTGAAACAGTTTACGCGGCTTCAAACTGTATTTTCTGTTCAGTCGCAATAATACGGTTGAATTGGCATCGCAATATCAGCACCCGCCACCGCCACCAGCCAGTTGAAAGCTCTCGACAGGCAGTATCGTACTCGCACCTAGAGCAAGCACTCACGGGCTGGTAATAGCCGAGTAGTGCTCGAACAATAGTGCAACAACAGACACAAGTGCTATCAACAATACACTCGATAGTTTACTAAGCTTCTCATTGCTTTTATCAACGGTAGGTAGTTACTAGTGTTCATCATCTGCCTGCCCTTATCTCAAATCAATTGGGGTCGGCGCAAAATGTTTTGTTTTAAAACTCAATCATTTAGCAAAAAGATTTGGCTATGTTTTATGACCAGCCGCTTGCCTGATGTTAACCCTATTTGGGAATGCTATTGTGGGTAGTATCACCGCTACCGACAGATATTCAGCCGAGTTCATGATGTTATTTAGTCTGGGTGTTTTCTATGTATGTTAAGTATATATTTACAAAAAAAAAAGTATATAAGTATTATATCAGTTGTCTAGTTCCCATAGTACAAGCTTTGCTTAGTTTGGGGCTAGATGGCGCTGTGTGTCTCGTCCAGGGATATTTATATTATATTTATATTTATTTATTAGAATTAACGACCCCAAAAAGCTTAGGTATCATAACACACTTCTTATAAAAGTAAGAGTACAAACAGAAACACTTTGAAGAGAGTTTCAGACCAATAACACAATAGACACAAAATGTACATTCGATGTAGTACAATGCGTATCTCAGGCCCCTATTACCCGAACTACTCGCTAGTCGCTACATACAACACAACACAACAAACAGTTGTTAGCGCACAACTTATGGGTGCGTGTACTTTACGATAACAACCTACATCGACACATTTGTAGAGAGCCTGTTCGTATTAGCAGGATACCGAACAATACGACGTGTAAATGAGACATATAATTTTCAGGTTTTTGTAACCTATTATGTCCCTGTCGAAATCGAATAGCTTGCTTCAGAAACTCTATCATTTAAACAGCCTTCTGATGTTTATCTTTGCGAACTCCAAAAATTTTTTCAGGAACGCAAATGCGGAAATTTTTCATGGGGTTGGGCATTTCCCAGTTAATATTTTGTATCCCTTCAATCTATATACAATGATTATGGATTTAAAAACAAGGTATAAACAAGTGGTTATCTTTAAAATTTACGACTGATTGTGACGGCGTGGTGGCGGCAATATCAGTCGGTATCAAGGCGCAGTACTGTGTCCGGGATTCACGAGGACAATGGCTCGGTAAACGGGATGTTTACTACGTTACAAAATGCGTATTTCCGAATCAGGGAAAATCGGATGTCGCATGCACAAGGCAGAGCAGAGGTAACCGAACAAACTACTCGTATTACGCTTTCTACTTACTACTCGAATAAAGAGATAATCACGGGTATTGTGCAAATGAATTCGTGTAGTCGGTCGTACGGGTGACTAGCCGGTCGTCGCTGACTTACGCATGCGAAATCTATTTTCCATCAGGTTTCAAAAATACGCCTCTTTGTATATCGATATGCAGGGTACGTATAACGAAGTATAACCAAATTATAGCGGCCGCTAACTTTTGTGTTTGTACTAAAAGTTACACAACTTTCCTTACTTGTCAGTAATTTTAGGTCTTCGATTTACGCCTACCTACATAGGTATAATAATAATAATATCATGGGCGACATATCATTGTTAATATTCCGAGTTAATATTTAATGCGCTGAAGATATTTTTGGTAAATAGTATAGACTCTTTTGTTTTAAAATTACGCTCGTAGGCGTGTGCTACGTACCTAGTGTAAATGTAAGTAGGTAGGTAGGTAGGTATGTTTTATTTTCGCTAGAACCTTTTTACAGGAGCAGTAAAAGTTTGGAAGAGTACTTAATTCGTTTTATTTCGCGCGAGGTGCGAAATGTGACGCTTAGACGGAAGTTAAACGGCCGTTTTAATAAAGCTTGTGTCATCTTCCCCCATTATTACGAACGAAGCTTGTTATTTTTTCTTTAGTAATTTGACCTAGGTATTTGTGAAATCTGGCTAACCTCTTTTGACTGGTGTCGGTTCCACGACCTTCTTCGTTTTCTTATTCCGCTTGATGTTGCAGGTGAGCTTCTCGATGGCCTTGAGGATCTTCTTGCTGACCTTCGTGATGGTCCTCCGCTTGGGGTCGGTGTATTTCTTCGTTCGTTGTCCACCACCACCACCGGCAAGGACGGTCTTCTCACGGCCTGAGTCGGCGCTGTCGTCGGACTCTGTAGCTGACGAGTCCGACACCGGGTGGAAAATGTACGGACTGCTCGCGAAGCAAGGGGAATTCATTGTGGCATCGGATAACGCACTGGCACTTGCACTTTTTAAGACAAATATTAAATACAGGCAGCCTTCGCCTTACAAAGGAGTTGTTCCCGCAGCGGCTGGTTGGCGGCAGACTGGCCTTAATAACGCGTCTTCCTCAAGGAATCCCCGAACCATGACGCCGCTCCTTGACGAGCCCATAGACCTTGGATTCTGTTGCGCGAGTATCTGTGCCACTAATTATCATATGAGGTCATAATTTCCTATTTGGCCAGACATTGTAATGAGTTCCGGTCTGAGAATTAATAACCTTGTCTTGATATATTTTGGTTCTTCTTTCTCTAGTACGTTCAAACGTTTAAAATATTAAGCGATTCGCTTGCTTTTACCCGATCAGCAGTCAAATACTTGATCACCGAACGAAGATCAACGCAACGATTCGCGAATAATTACTAATTAGGCTGAGGTAATTTTCTGCACCGACGATTACAAGAGTCGCGTTGTATGCAGCGGGGAACTGGCGCCACGAGAAACAGATAAAATAGTCTTGCAACGCTAAAAGCCAAAATTCCTTATAATACCTACCTACCTCTATAAATAGGCATTTACGTATTTCTTATGTTTTATGTGTGACAATTTATAGGTAACATTATATATAACAGTTAAGGCACATTACAGACGAAATAGTAATTAAATCTTTCGTAGTATGTCGCTAGTTTTATAATGCTGATTATCTTCACAAGAAAATAAATGTTGTAAAAAGACTACTAGCGTTTCCCGAGGGAAATAAGCCGCGGTACCAAAATAGCAGCAGTCTCGAGGGGGCTTAGAGCGAGCGATAGAAGAACGAACAGTCATCCGTTAGGGAAATTCGCACGCATCAATCCGAGACCAATCTATTTCCGCTCGATGGTTTATTGCTACCGACAGTGTCGATTCTAAATCAATACAGATAAGGAAACCAGAACTTTATTTGTCGACTAAATCAATAGGTACAATAATGATTAGGTACCTCATTTACGCCGTTAGTAAAACCTCTGCTACGGCGTAGCAAACGTAGCACTTGCTACGGTTATTGTTCGAAGTTTTAAAATGATTTCATTGAAAATATGTATTCAATTATTTACCAAACAGACAAAACGCTCTACTCCAGATCTCGTATTTACATTGGAAATTCAATATTCAATCTTTGTTTAGTTTCGTAACATATGCGCGTTTTGTTGTTTCGCGCCATTTTCGTCTGACAGACCGTGGCCTGTGACTGACGCCAGCTAGTCGGCCGACGCCATCTTTTTTTCCGTTGTTCGTTCAGTCGGTTCGATACCACGCGGCCGCCGGCAAATATAACCTCACTTTTAGTCACTCGCGCGTCCGGTGTTAGACACATATTTTAAGTAGTCTGGGTTTTATTATTTTGTGTGTGCTTTGACCACCAGGGAAGAGTTCCCTGTCCAGTGTGGAAGTTAATCCTATATTTTAATTGTGTGGAATTCTCATGCGGGAGAAATCTTTTAGTTTTGCGTTTTGTACAGCAAACTCATTGCTGTCGCAACTAGTAGTGTGCGGGAGAAATCTTTGTTATTAGTGTGTTAAAACATTATTCGATGTTGAACTGTGAACTAGTGAATAATAGAGTGATAAACTAAGGTGAAACCAAAATTGTTGAAGGGACGGAGTGCCACACGAGCTGGTGTCCGGGTGCAGTAAGTCTAGTATCTAAATCCCAATCCAAATGTCTTCCTCAAAACCTGATACCTTTTTTCCTGTCAAAACCTAGACTTACAAGGAAACGGCGGCGTCATAATTCGCACGGTAAGCAATTCGCTGCTAGGTCCTGTATAAGTAGACTTTGGAAACAAGAATTTCTCGGCCGGAAACTTTCCGGAACAAAAATTCTCTCATTAAATTTATTTTATTTAGCTATAGTAAAGAGCACTACGAATCGTAGTCAAATGTTGTTCCGAGGCTGATCGACCATTTAGTTTTAGATTTTAAGATAACTTTAATTTGCTTCCACTGCGCTAAGATCAGCTTCGGAATCAAACATTTTTTGGTAGCAGAGCGTGGTTGCTTTATTGCAACATAGTTAGCCGTAATTTAGTATTAAGCGTGTTTTTTATATTACCCACATATTTTATTAATTTTGGAAAATATTGTTTCGGTTTTGTTTTGTGACTGTATTGTTTGCCTAGTGAACGGTACCTTATCGGTAAGGTCTAGGCCAGTCAACTAACATTTATTTTGTGGTATTTGTTTATTGGTTTTTCGTTTTTATTAAGTCGAGTGTGTAAAAGTTGGTACCATGGCTCCTCGATCGCCAGGTATAAGGCTGCTATAAAGACAGAATTAAGGTGGTTTACTACCACAGCGGCAATGATCGGCCGCGAGGACCGGGAGGACGCGCTCTTGAAAAGTGCACTACAGGCAGATGAACGGGTTCGGGTTGTGTCGGAACACCTCACAGAGTGCCTCATGCTCCTTGAGGAAGCTCCTAACCCTGAAGATAAGGAGCTGGTCGAGGGCGATGTAAGCCAGTGCTTGGAGCTGGCACAGGACATTGAGCAGGCAGCTGCGGACATATCTAGGCGACGTGACGGAAAGGAAAAGCCATTCCGTGGTAAAGTAGGACAAGGATTACAGGTGCCTCTTCCGCCTGTTACGGTTCCAGTCTTTGCAGGCGATTACGCCGACTGGCCGGCGTTTGAGGACCTGTATAGCAGCGTGGTCCACACACGGACGGACATAATGCCAGCGTACAAGATGGCTCAGCTGATGTCCAGGCTACAAGGAGAGCCTCATGAATTGCTGACGCATTTGGCGGTCTCGGATAGCAATTATGAGGTGGCGTGGAAGATCCTTACCGACCGGTATCGAAACAAGCGCCTGATTGTAGACAGGCTGTTAGACCAGTGGCTGTCAATACCAACCATAACGCGAGGTACGGACCTCCGCGAGAAAATCTTCCACCCAGTCAGTGTCGCGGTCAGCGCACTAGAGCGACAGGGTTTGCCAGTGGCGGGCTACGGTTATATCTTGGTCCACACAGTGCTTCACCGCCTGCCGAGCGAAATGGTCGCTCGATTAGAGCAGCTCCATGGGGGCAAGTCCTCGGACCACCTCCCGACCTACGAGGATCTGAAGTCGTTCCTCGAGGCCGAAAGCAGGCGAGTGGACGTCCAGGCTGGTGAAGCCCCTCGCAAGGAGACCTCTGCCCTCGCCACCCGGAACGGCCGGGTGCACCGGCGCGAGGAGGCAACAGTAGGCAACCCAGGCGGTACAACACCGCATTGGAATCAGGGTGTGCCTACTGCAGGGAGACAGGCCACGGGGTGGCAGCGTGTCAGGAGTTTGCTGCGCAGCGGGTTCAGAGGAGACGGGGTGTGGCACAGCAGAGGCGTTGGTGTTTTCGGTGCCTGGGGCCGCATCAGGTGCGAGTGCCCTTCAAGCACCAACTGTAGGTACTGCCAGGGTGCACACCATCCGCTGCTCTGCATGAATCGCTCCGGAGGCGCCGGGGCAGCGCTGGATCGGATCAGCGAAGGAGCCTGCCCACCAAGGGAGGGAGCAACGCTCCCCACCCCCTCCAAGGAGGAGCCCACCTCCGCATCAGTCACAGGGACAGGCAGGGGGACGTCAACAGTCGGAGCCCACTTACCAACGGACGTGGGGACGATCTCCACCACGGCAGCAGGTGCCGGATTGGGGAGGAACGACACGGGAACATGGCCAAGGACACCCATCCCAGGTACGGGATCAAACGGGCGGGTGTCAGGGGCACTAGGCAGCCACCAGGGTACATGCAGTATTCTGCGGGCTTGAGCCACCTGGTTGGGTCTCAAGACCCACGCATGCCTCCGCCTATGCCTGAGTACCCGCGGCTACAGGCGCAACCTCGGTACGGACGTTTGCCGTCGGGGTACTATAGAACTCCAGCCATGGCCTTTATGGGCAGACCTCCCTACCAGCAGGAGTGGGATCCATACACAGGTTTGGGTAGCGAGGGGATACCCCCGCGGGACGCGGCCTCACCGCGTTTAGATTCCCGCTAGGTAATCGCCGCCTACTCATCAGCTTCGGCTCCCCGTCCAATCACGGTACTTTTGCCAACGGCTAAGATTTGGGTATGGGGATACGGTGGCCGGACCATTCAAGTAAGAGCCCTACTGGATACAGGGGCTCAGGGATGTATTGTATCGAGTAAGCTGGTGAGTAGGCTAGGCCTAAATGTACAGCCAAGTGCGGATGAAGCTGTAGGCATCGGGGGCCTAAATGTGCCTGACATTCGGGGTCAGACGAACTTTGAGTTCGCATTAGGTAGCACATGTACAGGGGTCAGCTATCAAGTCTCAGCCGTGGTGCTGGATGAAGTGGTTGGGAAACTCCCTCAGGTTAGATTACCACCAACGGTAAGAGGGTTAACCACAGGGTTGGAGTTAGCTGATCCTGATTTTGATACTCCTGGTACGGTGGACGTACTTCTCGGGTCAGACGTCCTCGGGAGATTATGGTGCGGTAGGAAGAAGGTACTCCAGGAAGCTGGTTTGGTGGCCGTAGATACCACAGGGGGGTATGTTGTTTTCGGCCCAGTTTGGAGACCTCAGGACCTACCAGAAGGGGATACGGTCCTCTATGGTAGTGTTCTGTCAGAGGTGCTGCAGAGGTTTTGGGAGTCTGAAGAGCCGCCCACGGCGGACAGACGGAAGCCAGAGGATGACGAGTGCGAGTTGTTCTATCAATACAACACTGCGAGATGCCCGTCAGGCAGATTCGTGACCAGGCTACCTTTTCTCCCAAACCGCCCCGCTTTAGGTAGTTCGCGACAGCTCGCGGAACGGAGACTACTCGGAATGGAGCGGAAGATGAGGCGAGACCCAGCACTTCGGCAGAAGTATATAGAATTCATGCGGGAATATATTCAATTGGGCCACATGTCGGTGTCCAGCCTGAATTGGAGGTGTGTCGAGCATTATTACATTCCACACCTGGCTGTCTTGAAGTCACCTGAGGCGAAAATACGGGTGGTGTTTGACGGTTCTGCTCCTACCTCGAATGGTGTGTCTGTGAACCAATGTTTGCACGCGGGTCCTAAATTGAACCGGGACATTGTGGACATTCTCACAGACTTTCGTTTGCACCAGGTAGCGTTCGTCGCAGACGTCAAAATGATGTTTCGCCAAACCATGATACATCCGGATGACCGTCAGTATCAGCTGATTTTGTGGCGTGAGAGCCCAGATGAGCCGATGGTCACATACGAACTTAACACAGTGACGTATGGACTTAAGCCAAGTCCGTATTTGGCAGTACGTACGCTGCGAGAGTTGGCCGCACAGGAAAGGGTAAGATATCCTCGAGCCGCAGCAGTACTGGATCGCGACGTCTACGTGGACGATATCTGCACGGGTGCTGATAGCGTGGAGCAGGCGCTAATTCTACGAGACGAGTTGATCGCGATCATGGGTTCAGGAGGTTACGAGTTGCCCAGAGCTCCTGGCCGGTTTGCCAGGCGAGTTCCATCAGGACCCGCACCTCTTTGAGAACCCGGACAATCCAAACACGTTGGGCATCCTCGGGGTGCAATATAGGCCAACGCATGACGTATTCACGTACAAGATTGAGCCCGACCTTTTGGAGAAAACTTGGACTAAGCGGTCGGTACTGTCGACAATCGCTAGAACGTTCGATCCTAACGGATGGATCGCCCCGGTTACGTTCATGGCGAAGTGCTTTTACAAAGGTTGTGGCTAGCCAACTTAGGATGGGACGACCAACTCTCCGGAGAGTTGTTGAAGGATTGGCTCAAGTTTGTGACCACCCTACCAGGGATCGTGCACATCGCGATACCCCGCAAGTTAGTCCCATCGGTGGGATATAAGGCTACCCTACATGGGTTTTGTGACGCCTCGGAGCGAGGGTACGCGGCAGCTGTATACCTTCGGACAGCAAGTTCAACGGGAACTGTGCACGTGCGTCTGGTTATGGCCAAAAGTAAGGTGGCACCAGTCAGAACTAGATGGACCATCCCCAAATTGGAATTGGCAGGGCAGCTCTTCTAGCGCGCTTGCTAAATCATGTAACCTGCAATCTGCGTGGTACCATCAACTTGGATGAAACGGTGTACGCGTGGACTGACAGTCGGATAGTTCTGTGCTGGTTGCAGACGTCGGTACATACACTTGAGGTTTTCGTGGCAAATCGGGTGTCACAGATTACGGGGTCGGAAACTCCGTTAGTGTGGAGGCACGTACCGGGAGAATGGAACCCAGCGGACTGCGCTTCGCGCGGGTGCAGGGCACCTGATTTGGTGAGTCACCCACTGTGGTGGGGACCTCAATGGCTGACTGAGTCGCCGCAGGAATGGCCATTCAACGAGTGCAGGGCGCCGCTTGGGCCACCTGATCGAGGTTTGCGAGTGAACGTGGGGCAACTCGTACCGAAGCCTAACCCAGCTTTCTTGCTGGAACGGTATAGCTCCTCGACAAACTTCTTGGGGTGACAGGTTGGATCAAACGGTTCGTGAACAACTGCAGGAAGCCTCAAGCAGAACGGAACTTTACACCTGTCCTCTCGCCTGCGGAACGGAATGCGGCTCTATGCTCATTAGTTAGAGTCGTCCAGGCGGAACATTTTGAAGAGGAGGTCAGGCTGCTCAGGGATGGACGTGGAAAGCTGAAGGGAGGAATTGTGCGCCTCAACCCATTCCTGGATGAGCAAGGTATGCTCAGGGTTGGAGGCAGACTTCGTAACGCTAGCCTGCCCTTTTCGGCTCGGCATCCACTGTTACTTCCAAAAGGGGACCCTTAGTTGAGCTCTTAGTCAGGGATCGTCATGAGAAAAACTCGCACGCGGGCTGTAATGCGCTATTGGCCATTCTACAGCGCGAGTTTTGGATCTTATCGGGACGACGAACGGTACGTAGCGTTGTGTTTAGGTGCTTGCCTTGTTACCGCTTGAAGGCAGCCACAATGCAGCCACAGATGGGAGATCTTCCACCGGACCGGGTGACGGAGGCCTGGACGTTTGCAGGTGTGGGAACGGATTTCGCAGGCCCTTTCATGGTAAAGGCATCACGCCTACGGAACGCAAAGTCTATCAAGGCGTACTTGTGCGTGTTCGTGTGCCTAGCCACCAAGGCCGTCCACTTGGAGCTCGTGGCCGACCTTTCTACGGAGGCCTTTTTGGCAGCGCTGGAGAGATTTACGTCGCGAAGAGGGCGACCAGCGCTGATCAGGTCGGATTGTGGTACCAACTTTAAGGGTGCTGATCGGTGTATGAAGGAAATTGTAACGTTCTTACGGGAGAACGAAGAAGCCATCAGCACGGGCCTCTCCCGTCAGGGCATTACCTGGGTGTTCGATCCACCAGCGTGCCCTCACTGGGGTGGTATTTTTGAAGCGGTTGTAAAGTCCGCTAAGACGCATTTGTTGCGCGTTGTAGGGTTAACAATTTTGACTTTCGAGGAGCTGGCGACCGTGTTTTGTAAAATTGAGGCTGTACTCAATTCGCGTCCTTTGTGTCCGCTCAGCTCAGACCCAAATGATTTAGAGGCCCTGACGCCAGGGCATTTCTTAATTGGCCGCCCACTTAACGCCTTGCCGGAATATCCCTATACGGAGGTGAATAGCAATCGTTTGTCGCGTTATCAGTTGTTGCAGCAAATGACTCAAAACTTTTGGAAGCGTTGGTCGCTTGAGTACTTGCACATTCTGCAGCAACGCCTTAAGTGGACGGACAGGACTGAACCCCCCTGCATTGGGGATCTCGTTCTGGTTAAGGATGCCAACCTACCGCCACTGCGTTGGCGCCGGGGGCGCATTCTCAACCTGTTTCCGGGTAGTGATGGCACTCCTCGAGTTGCAGAAGTTCAGGTGGGGGATTCAGTTCTTAAGCGAGCAGTAGCTACATTATCACGCCTGCCATGCATTGAGCGGACCGATGGGTCGGTCCGGGGCGGGTGAATGTTTAGTTTCGTAACATATGCGCGTTTTGTTGTTTCGCGCCATTTTCGTCTGACAGACCGTGGCCTGTGACTGACGCCAGCTAGTCGGCCGACGCCATCTTTTTCCGTTGTTCGTTCAGTCGGTTCGATACCACGCGGCCGCCGGCAAATATAACCTCACTTTTAGTCACTCGCGCGTCCGGTGTTAGACACATATTTTAAGTAGTCTGGGTTTTATTATTTTGTGTGTGCTTTGACCACCAGGGAAGAGTTCCCTGTCCAGTGTGGAAGTTAATCCTATATTTTAATTGTGTGGAATTCTCATGCGGGAGAAATCTTTTAGTTTTGCGTTTTGTACAGCAAACTCATTGCTGTCGCAACTAGTAGTGTGCGGGAGAAATCTTTGTTATTAGTGTGTTAAAACATTATTCGATGTTGAACTGTGAACTAGTGAATAATAGAGTGATAAACTAAGGTGAAACCAAAATTGTTGAAGGGACGGAGTGCCACACGAGCTGGTGTCCGGGTGCAGTAAGTCTAGTATCTAAATCCCAATCCAAATGTCTTCCTCAAAACCTGATACCTTTTTTCCTGTCAAAAACTAGACTTACAAGGAAACGGCGGCGTCATAATTCGCACGGTAAGCAATTCGCTGCTAGGTCCTGTATAAGTAGACTTTGGAAACAAGAATTTCTCGGCCGGAAACTTTCCGGAACAAAAATTCTCTCATTAAATTTATTTTATTTAGCTATAGTAAAGAGCACTACGAATCGTAGTCAAATGTTGTTCCGAGGCTGATCGACCATTTAGTTTTAGATTTTAAGATAACTTTAACTTGCTTCCACTGCGCTAAGATCAGCTTCGGAATCAAACAATCTTACTGCATAAATTGGGGCACAGGTGCCATATTTCCAACTTAATCTCTTTCATACATTGAAATGTCTCCCAATAATATATTATTTAACCGGCCGTGAGCCGTTTCGAGTGGAATATATTACAAACAAGTAGGTTAAGTATTTAGTTTGCAACTCGCGGCTGATAACAACTGCCTGCATTGTGTGGTGGAAGCGAAACACACGAGTCTCAAACGCCTGTCAAAGTTACAATAGCAAAAGTGAGCGAGTTCGTTCACTTGAACCGTATCTATGAAAATGCAGGCACTGTGCCAATGTAGGTGAATTGTGAAATGTTAATTAATTTTCCGATTAAAAATATTTAATATCATAATTTAGGCAAGGGAGACGTTAAGACAAGTGGGATTTATGTTTTTGAGATTAATACTGGATTTTAGCTTTGGGGATATGAAGAAATAATTGGAAAGACGACGGAAACAATATACTTTCTACATAAGCAAGTAAATATTGGTTGAGATAACAAAAAAAACAGCTTGATGATCATCCTTTACGTTAACAGGTAGTTTCTCAGTACATGCTTGATAGTAAACACACGAGGTCCCAAACGGCACATGAATAATGCCGGTGCATGCAGTGTGGAAATTACCGTGAGAGCACAAAATAGAGAGTTTACAGATGGATCACTCGACCCTATTTAGGAGTTTTGAGATTATCACTTGTTACAGGTTGCTACTATCAAAACTCTCAAAGTAAAATAATAACAAAACAGCACAATCTGATACAAGAACGTCATACGATTCTGAGCCAATTTTAATGCAAGAAACGTGACTTTCATGGTAACAATCTTTAGTAACCTTGAGTTCCTCTGAGATTCCAGTTAATTTCAGTAAGCATCAAAATCGTCGCTAGTACTAAGTGAGCCATCTGTAAAGGCGCCCCGCGCGCCGTCTCCCTAATTTGTGATGAGAATGTGTGAAGATAATCAGCTCGTTAATACAATCTTACACTGCTTAGTGAAAGCACAAAGTAAGTATTGGCTAGCGCAATCCAGAGAGTCGGCTTCGAGCAAACGCGGCTAAACTCACTCAGACATCCACACGCGTCGTTTACGCGCTCTGTGGAACCGTGTCGAATCGAGTAGGCATAAGTGAGCGAAAGAAGGGGCGAGCTGGCCTTCTGTAAATTCTCTATTTTGTGGTGAAAGTCATACTTCCTATCAATAGAGACGCCACTGCAGAGCTTTAAATATCTAATTACTTAACATACGCGAGTACCTACCTATATCGTGATTCATTAGGTACGTTACACCTGATGCTGTAATAACATTGTGATTAGCTTGTTTGTGCAACTGATTGATTAGCGCTAATCAAGCGAGTGCACATTGTAGGAAAATAACAACTGATGAACTGATAAATGGGCTTGATTTTAGTACCTTATCTGGCTTTGAATAGGCACGAAAATTATGCGTGTCTTCTTTGATATAGAGGTATAAGTTCAGTTCAGTATAAGTTGATTCGAAGTCAAAACCTCGGGCAAAATAAAGATTTAAATCTAGTTAACAAACCTAAACATCTGAAAAAGAATTTGGCTTCCCAAGATAAATGGATGCCTCTTGCAGGCAACAGCAGCGAGGGCCCCAAAGCACTAAGCAATGAGTTTGTAACAATGGCGCGTTCTCCATAATTAACGCCCAAAGAGAGTCGCGACATAGTTAATTTGGAGTCACGGTAGTGCGGTAGTGCGGTAGTGCGGCGGTATTGTGCGCGGAACTGCGGAAGCCGGCCGGGAGTCGCGCCAGCTTCCGATACCAGGGATTTATGTGCGCGACTGTACTTAGCTCACTTTACTCCCACAGGTAACAGGGACAATGTAGATACCGTTAACTTGCTAATAATTTAAAGCAGCGCGATGGGTTATGACGCAACGGCAATAATAATTTAGGGTAGGAAGAAGCGCTATGAAGGATATTTTATACTAGGTACACCTGCGTAGAAAGTCACCTATGTGCCTATAGCTGTATGAAATGAAACGTAGAGAAGATTTACTTTACCATTGTTTACGTTTCAAATTAGCGGGAAGAAATAATCCATACAAATCACTTGCCTCCCGTGGGAAAACAGACCCAACTGTCCAAACTTTCGTAAATCGGAACGTGACTCTAATATTTTAGCAGATAAATTTGAAGACATGGATGAGTGGGCTTTTGCTTTGTTTAAATTATTAATACGCATGAATTCTTTGGATTTTTCAGAGAATATTTTAGATTTATTGAACTGTTTTGGTTTTATTACACTGTCTTATTTTCATTCTAGCAGATGTAGTATTATAACTCGTGTCTTCAAACTCGTGTCCTCAAACAACACCTTCGTTTGCAATCGGTTCCTTTCTTACCGCATGGACAATCTACTATTTTTCTTAGAATAGGTAATCTGTAATGAATGAGACTTACCGGCTGGTGATGATCTGAAGTTATTCGTCGGTTGATAGGCGCCAGCGGGGGAGGGGGCTGTGGCTGGTGCGGGGGAGGGGTCGCTGCGGTGTCGGCGCTCCTCATGCTTGTCGAACATGGAGCTGTAGTACTCCTCGCGCACGCTGTACGGCTGGATGGGTGACCGCTGGATGGGTGACCGCTGCGAGTTCTGCTGCCTCTCTTTGCTTTGCGATTGTGAGTAGTCGAACTTAGTTCTACCGGTGTCGTTTACGGGCGCACTGAATGAGTTCTTCTGATCATTTCTGAATCTTTCGAAATCGAATTCGTGCGTGCCGTTTCTGCTTGGTGAACTAAATTTTTGGCTTTCTAAAGGTCTGTCGCTATCTCCGCACCCGTTCAGGACGATCTTTTTTATCGTCCGAACTTCCTCCACCTCGTTTATTTTGTGTTCAGTAATCATTGACGTTTTCGTTATTTCCTCTCTTCGGGTGAAGTTATTCTCACTCTGAGATCCGGGAATATTATTCTTAGTTTCGAACTCGCTCTGGCCGTTCAAATTATCCTGACGCAAATATTTCTCGAAAGGATCGCTATTTCTCTTAGTCTCGAAGGGATTTTTCTCGTTAACATTATTTGGAAGACGTTGATTGTCGTAATTAAACTTAGTATAGGAGAATGGGTCGGTTGCGTCGTCGTTTTTCTTCGCTTCGGTTCCGTTGACGCTCTCATTGTGATGGAAATAAGGGCTGCTGGTGAAGAGCGACGGTGATTTGAGATCGGAATAATCGGAGTTTTCTTTTTTTGTCCTATCTATTGTGGAGAATGTTGGGCGGCCGTTGGGCACCGGCAGCCGGGAGGTGCTTGAAGGCAGCGTCGTGTAGAAGGGGTTGGTGGGATGAATGGCCGGCGGGGCGGAGGGGGCGGAGGGGGCGGAGGTGGTTTGGTCTGCAGGGCTGCTGGTCTGCTTGCTGTGCGGCGCGGGCGCGGGGCGGATGGTTGCGTACACGGGTGCTTGCGGCGTCGCCTGCGACACCTCTGCCAGCAACTGCGACGGCCCTGGAAACAAACCGTTTGATTTAGAAACTGATATATGTATGGATGTAAAAAATCTAGAATGTATTTCGTAACGTATAAAGTCAATTAAACATATATACCGAACCTACACGCATAATGGCGAAAAGTTTCATAATATAGTATGAAATTTTACTAGTGACCGATAGCGAAAACTCAGAACCGGCTAGTGATAAGGAACAACTTTTCCCAAGGAACATAGGTCGAAATACGAGAAATATTATGAATCACGGCGTGACATATTCGGAGTTTTTCGTAATGAAAATAGTAACCTGTAAACTCGACTACGTTTACTAGGTAAAGTTGGATTTGATATTCAAAGAGAATGCAAAGATAAGATTGAACAATGCATACGGCGCGTGCGGGCGATAGAGTCGTCGCGGAACTTTGTGAAGGCATGCGGCGCACGACGGATGCTAGGCGCGGAGATAGCGGCCCTTTACATCGTTTTGGGAGGAAAGTAGTTTACATTCTTCGAAGTTTGGTTATCGTCTGACAGCAGAGAGCAGTTGTGTTTGCAAACAGAACATCGAGAAAATCTTTTTAATTGGAGCAACATAATATCATACATATTTTTCTAAGTTGCATACTCGGTTATCTACTACTCAAATCAAAAATTATAGAAACAGACTTGATCAACACAACTAATCTCTGTTTTACTAAATAAAATGCCATGACAGTTAAGCGCTACCTCCTAGTCCATACGTGTAGTCTAGTAACTAACGTCACAGCTATTCGGATTGACTCATGAAGCTGAAAATCGGCATGTAGGTACTTCTTGACCTACTGATCAAAATTAGACATGGAGCCCAGCGGGCACCACCCCCCTTAACCTTTTACCACCCCCCCTCCTTTACAAGGATAATAACTATAACTTTTGAAGTAATTGACTTGGAGGGTAGTTTTTATTTCGTATCGCACGTGACATCTCACTTGAAGCTTATTGTGCCCTCAAAATTACCCTTTAGGCCCCCCGGGGGGCCCTAAAGCCTGAAAAGTGGGGTGTCCCGTTCTTATATGGGATTTTCTTATTTTCAAGCTATCGACTCTCAAGAGGTATCAAAAGTTGCGTAATTAGACACAGATTGCAAAAAAAACTAATATATCTTTAAATAACATTTATCTTTAGGGCTCTATCGATCGTTAAAGTGTTGTGACTACGAAACCAACATATTAATGGTTTTTAATGTTGCACAAAGCCCTAAAGATAAATATTATTTAAAGATATTTTAAGTTTTTTGCAATCTGTGTCTAATTCCGCAACTTTTGATACCGCTTGGGAATCGATAGCTTGAAAATAAGAAAATCTCATACAAGGACGGGACACCCCACTTTTGGGTCTTTTGGACCCCACGGGGGGCCTAAAGGGTAATTTTTAGGGCACAATAAGCTTCAAGTGAGTTGTCACGCACGATATGAAATAAAAACTACTCTCTAAGTCAATTACTTCAAAAGTTGCGCCTTGTAAAGGAGGGGGGGCGGTAAAAAGTTAAGGAGGGTGGTGCCCGCTGGGCTCCATGTCTAATTTTGATCAGAAGGTCAAGAAGTACCTACATGCCGATTTTCAGCTTCATTGGTTAATCCGAATAGTTAAAACCAGCTGTTGACGTTAGTTACTAGACTAGTGCGGTAGGCGCGCGATAAGCGAAGCACCGCGCACGACTCCCGGGGAAATATTACACACGATATGTCTTGCTTTCAACGGATTTATAAGGACCGGCCTATTTTGTACTGCTATGTGAAAGCAACACAGTAAAAATAAACACACAAAGGAGTCAAGAATTTTGTAGGGCTCAAGATAATTTTCACCCTCATTTCCGCAAATAAAATGTTAACTCGTATCGAAACAGAGTTAGTAACTTACTTTTCAACTCGGCGGCTTTCCCGATAGATCTTCTCCTGGGCGACAGCTCCTTGTCCCTGTAACAACAAACTTAGATTAGCCACGTCAAGTAGACGAGCGCCAGCCGGGGGACAACCAGAACAAGCTATGAGTGACAACTTTGTTACAGAAAATATATCGGTTTTAAGGGACGTAGTACTGAAAAGCAGACATGAGCAATTCTTGAAACTGAAGAACTTTCAATAAGCAGCGTATGTTGTTATTTTTTACTGCAGCTAGTTTGCATGAGAACTTGTACTGTCAGAAATTAACATATCTGATGATGAGCTGTACAAGTAGACCTGATTGTACTGTCAGAAATTAACATATCTGATGATGAGCTGTACAAGTTTGGAATAGATGGATTTGACACTTTCATACATACAAGGAAGAACCAAACAGGTGGTGGAATACTAATTTACTACAAAAAATGCTACACTCTGGAGGCACAAGCTGTAGATGGAAATACAATGGAGTTGGTGCTGGCTCGCCTGACCTGTGAACGTGGGACTGACATGCACATTGTGGCTGTATACCGGCCTCCGAAGACCAACAGGCTAGGTTTCATTGAAGAGTTAGGTAAAGTGCTACATAATATTCCAGCGAGCTCGGAAACAGTGCTTATAGGAGATATGAACCTGGACCTTAGTGAAGAGAATATAAGGTATATCAGTGCAATAAAAAGGTACAAAGACATGCTTTCTGGGCTAGGCTTTCAGTGTGCGATCACAGACTTTACACGGGAAGAGATACTAGATGGATGTGTGGTGCGTTCCAGTATTGACCATGTCTGGGCAAGGTGGCGTCCAGGTGTGCTAGCTTCTTTTGTTCTTCGTTGCAAAATATCGGACCATTATTTAATAGGGATTCAGAAAATGTGAATATTCCATCAACAAGCAATGTCAATGTATGTAGGACAGTGTTAAGTAATAAACTTGTATTGGAGCAGCTGGATAAGGTATGTTGGTTTGATATTGAACAGTTAAATTGCCCTTTTGAAATCTATAATAAGCTGTGTTCTGTTTTTGGTAGCATATATGAGTCAGCAAAAGTAATTCAACAAGTAGGTTACAAGAGAAAAACTCAACCTTGGATTAATACACAACTGAAAGAAATGATAAATAGGAGAGATAAACTATTTAGAAAATGGAAATCAAGTCCAAATAACAACAGCTTTCGCTTAGAATACACAAAGTTTAGGAATAAAGTTAATAAAGCCATAAATGCTGCCAAAAATAGATATAGACAGGAACAATTAAAAAAATGTAAGAATGACCTGAGAAAAGTATGGTCAAATATTAATAGTTGGTTAGGGCGTACCAAAGCAAGTTTAGATCAGGTAATTATAAAGTATTTAGGAAAAACAGACAGTTTAGAGAATATATCAGATAATTTTTCAAAAGTTTTACAGAGGAAATAGTTAACATCAAACAAAACCATAAATGTGACCAACTTTTCTTAAACCGTTCTGATTATGTAACTGAAGCCCCAGTTTCAATGAGATTTAAAAAGGCTAATGCAAAGGATATAATTAAGATAATAAACAACCTGAGTGATGAGAAGTCACCTGGTTCAGATAGGATAAGGGTTTGTGATATTAAATATGTAAAAGAAAAATTCAGTCCAATAATAGCAAAATTTATTAATCTTTGTGTACAGAGAGGAGTTTACCCTTCAGAGTTAAAGATAGCCAACATAAGACCATTGTACAAAGCAGGCAAACACATTGATTACACTAATTACAGACCAATTGCCATACTATCTGTTCTAAATAAAATAGTTGAAAAATATATCATGAAACAGGTGTCTAACTTCTTAGAAAATAACAATGTTATATCTAACTGTCAACACGGCTTTAGAAGAGGACGTAGTACTTCAACCGCTCTTGCAGGATTTACAGACTTTATTAATGAAAGCCTGGATGGTCGGAAGCAGCTGGTGGTGATATTCATTGACTTTAAAAAAGCATTTGAAACTTTAGAGCACCATCAGCTGCTTCAGGCTATGACTGAGTGTGGCATTCAGGGTCCTCTGAACCTGTGGTTCAAAGCTTACTTGCAGGATAGAACACTACAAACTGTTATAGATGGAAAAGTAGGTAAAAAATTCAATATTACTTATGGTGTGCCAACTGGTTCAGTTTATGGTCCAGTAGGGTATAGCATGCATGTCAATTCTATGTGTAATGTAATAAGGCATGGTAAAGCTTTCATGTATGCAGATGACACCTGTATATTGTATGCAGATAGTGATTTAAATATTATACAACAAAAATTGCAAGAGGACTTAGATAGTGTAATTAAGTGGTCCCATGATAATGGTATAATTGTAAACATGGCCAAAACAAAATGTATGCATATATATTCTCCACACAGTAGAGTGTACTGCGAAAAACCTGTGCTGTTGGGTCATTCTTATGATTGTTTACATAGAGAAAAACATAACTGTAATTGTATGACAATTGAGTTGGTAAGTAGTTACAAATATCTAGGTTTGACTATTGATAGGGATTTTCATGGAAAACACATATTGAAAAGGTCAGTTCAAAGCTAAGAATAACATTGGAAAAGTTTTACCACCTTAAGTTCATTGTGAATAGAGCTACTTTGTACACAGTTTATTACACTTTAGTAGAGTCTATATTAAGTTATGGTTTAAGTAGTTATGGCCGAACATTTAAGTCTTATTTAGATCAGATCAAAGCAATACAAATGAGGTTTCTTAAATTATTAGTTGACAGGCAAGTGAAAGAAAATTGTAACAGAGATTATTCCCTTTTGTTCCAGATTTGTAAAGTACTACCGGTTCATGATAAGGTTAAATTGTTAATAGCTCTGGAGGAATATAGAAATACTGAATTCAAATTTGAGGCAGAACATACTTATACCACCAGATCTGTTAGCAATGATAAATATGTTGTACCTAGAGTTTGTAACTATTATGGCCAGAGGACAAGATGTTATCTAGTACCTACAGTCTATAACAAGCTGTCTGTAGATGAGAAAGATGTATCAAAGTTTGTTTTTAAAAAGAAAATTAAAGAGGAGTTGTTATCAGCATATGAAAAGGAAGAATTGTACTAGTTAAATACTTATTTTTGATATAAGCTACCTATATTGTATTTTGTAGGCATAATTTAAATTCGAGAGTGTGTTTCTGCCAACAAACTGCTATGCAGTTTGGCGGGTTCTTGATATGTTGCCAAAATGTTTATGAGAAATAAAGACTTTTAATTATTATTAATTATTATTATTATTGTTACCTAGTCCGTACAAAGTTGCTTGTTTCAAGAACTAATCAACTGCAAACTTTTCGTTACACTCGTAGCTTGGCTTTTAGCCCAGTATTTATAAAGAAGAATAACAATTCATTTCACGAGCGGAGTAAGTTGTTAAGTTTCAGGAACTAATCATCACGAGTGAAAACTTTTCGATTAGACAGTGTATATTTAGGTAGGTATTAGTAGGTATTCTTTGGGTTAGACACACCGTCTCTCTCTTCTACGGCTATCACATTTGTTTCGTCAAGTGGTTGACAAGTGACAAGCGATGTTGTGATGGTGTGTATGGGTGTATTTATGTGTTTAGGTAACGTATATTTCAGTTGAACTGCTAATGCACAAATAGGCAAGCAAATATATTATATCTTGGTTGTAATTTGTCATGTTCCCGTGCAGTATGCTTGCTCGCTGCTTGTCGCGAGTGATCAATGTACTCACTTCACTCAACTAGGCACCACTTACTAAGTTCCACTTCACCTCATCATTTACATCGACGGAACCCCATTCATTCCTGCGCGTGATGTAGGAGGCGACTAAGGGACTAGAGACTAGATGTGGTTTCATGAGCACTACAGTTTTAGGCGACAGGCTGACAACCTGACACTATATTCAAACACAACTTTTATGATTTTTACGCAAACGTTCTGCCTACCCTCAAGGTATAAATGCGTGACGTGTGTGAATGCGTGATGTGTGTGTTGGTATTCTAGTTTGGTATTTACCAAGTTTAATTGCTATGAAGGGTTACGACGGCTGTCAAAAATATTGACCTACTGAAAAAGTGTTCTTGGAAACACGAAAGCATTTTTCTTCCTAGACAATAGTAGTACTAGTACTCTAGAAAATATGTAAAATATAAAAATCAGTATACCTATTCATAAGTCAATTTCTATCGTAACGTAGTATTGATACAGCTCACAGCTCTATCAACTGAGCGGTTTGCGATGCGTTCCCATTGTCTTGGTCGGCTCGCACTCGCTAAGCAGCTTTGCTCCGCCCGCTCGGCTCAAACCCACTCGCAAGTGCGAGGAGCCCCCAGCACAAAGTAAGTATTAGCGGGCGCCCAATACAGAGAGACGGCTACAAAGAACTATACCTCTACACACATCTACACGCCGTGGTTTACGCGAGATCTCGAACTGTTTCGAACCGGCAAGCAGCGAGTGATAACAGCGTTCGGTGCGAACGGACGGCAAAATGATGACTCGCAAATGCAAATATGTACCTATGTTTAGCCCACTCACCACATTTCCAAAATTCAGAAGGAAAAGTAACACCCCTAGAGCGTAGGTACAAATGATCGGGAAAAGGGGCGAGCTGTCCTTCTGTAAATTCTCTATTTTGTGCCTCCAGCCTCACAGCCGCCGCCACTGCTGCCCGCAGTCACACACCTCCAATTTAGGTTGCAAGTAATCTGCAGCGCCAAGATTGATCCGATTACTGCTGCCGAGATCGAACTATCAGAGGTGTGCCGCTATTGTATCGCTGCTCTGCATCTTAATTAATATCAATCAATTTAGGCGATTGAATACTACAGTCACTAGCTCTACTGGGATATCAATTTAGCTGTACAACATCCTACACCAAACGTAGGCTGTAAGCTGTAGGTGCACGCGAAAGCTTTAAAGACGTAAGAAAGACGAAATATGTAATTAATTAGGCATCAAATGCTATTCCGAAGTGGAATGTTTCGGTCTACCGTCACGTTTTTTGATTGTATGGCTGGTCTAGAACACTCTGTGTACGACTGGACGAATTACTAAGAGAAGCTGATTTGCGTAGGTACGGAGGGTCGCTCGGACTAAGGGCCCTTTTCCTGTCATGCGTATTTTCGCACGCGCGCGGATCTGGTCCGCATGCGGATGATAGCACGCTCCTGGTCACACGCAGGACAGGGATTTCGTTTGCGTCAATCCGCGTTCCGCGCGCGTGCTAGCCGCATGATAGGAAAAACATGTATCAAAAGATAAGATGCGTGCGGCCCGCATGCGGACCAGATCCGCGCGCGTGCGAAAATACGCATGACAGGAAAAGGGCCCTAACTGCGTGTACCTCCAGCGGGCAGGGGTGAATGAGACACGCAGGTGAGACTGGCCAGTGTGTGGTCTGTCTGTGGTGTTATACTCAGGTGTATTTTTGGTACTCACTCGTTGAGGCCGAGCCGCAGCACGGGGCCCGCAGTCCGCAGCAGGGCGTGCGCGTCGGCGCTGCTCATGCCGCGCGTGGCTGTGTGTGTGTGTGTGTGTGTGTGTGTGTGTGTGTGTGTGTGTGTGTGTGTGTGTGTGTGTACTCACTCGTTGAGTCCGAGCCGCAGCACGGGGCCCGCAGTCCGCAGCAGGGCGTGCGCGTCGGCGCTGCTCATGCCGCGCGTGGCTGTGTGTGTGTGTGTGTGTGTGTGTGTGTGTGTGTGTGTGTGTGTGTGTGTGTGTGTGTGTGTGTGTGTGTGTGTGTGTGTGTGTGTGTGTGTGTGTGTGTACTCACTCGTTGAGTCCGAGCCGCAGCACGGGGCCCGCAGTCCGCAGCAGGGCGTGCGCGTCGGCGCTGCTCATGCCGCGCGTGGCTGTGTGTGTGTGTGTGTGTGTGTGTGTGTGTGTGTGTGTGTGTGTGTACTCACTCGTTGAGTCCGAGCCGCAGCACGGGGCCCGCAGTCCGCAGCAGGGCGTGCGCGTCGGCGCTGCTCATGCCGCGCGTGGCTGTGTGTGTGTGTGTGTGTGTGTGTGTGTGTACTCACTCGTTGAGGCCGAGCCGCAGCACGGGGCCCGCAGTCCGCAGCAGGGCGTGCGCGTCGGCGCTGCTCATGCCGCGCGTGGCTGTGTGTGTGTGTGTGTGTGTGTGTGTGTGTGTGTGTGTGTGTGTGTGTGTGTACTCACTCGTTGAGTCCGAGCCGCAGCACGGGGCCCGCAGTCCGCAGCAGGGCGTGCGCGTCGGCGCTGCTCATGCCGCGCGTGGCTGTGTGTGTGTGTGTGTGTGTGTGTGTGTGTGTGTGTACTCACTCGTTGAGTCCGAGCCGCAGCACGGGGCCCGCAGTGCGCAGCAGGGCGTGCGCGTCGGCGCTGCTCATGCCGCGCGTGGCTGTGTGTGTGTGTGTGTGTGTGTGTGTGTGTGTGTGTGTGTGTGTGTGTGTGTGTGTGTGTGTGTGTGTGTGTACTCACTCGTTGAGTCCGAGCCGCAGCACGGGGCCCGCAGTGCGCAGCAGGGCGTGCGCGTCGGCGCTGCTCATGCCGCGCGTGGCTGTGTGTGTGTGTGTGTGTGTGTGTTACTCACTCGTTGAGTCCGAGCCGCAGCACGGGGCCCGCAGTGCGCAGCAGGGCGTGCGCGTCGGCGCTGCTCATGCCGCGCGTGGCTGTGTGTGTGTGTGTGTGTGTGTGTGTGTGTGTGTGTGTGTGTGTGTGTGTGTGTGTGTACTCACTCGTTGAGGCCGAGCCGCAGCACGGGGCCCGCAGTGCGCAGCAGGGCGTGCGCGTCGGCGCTGCTCATGCCGCGCGTGGCTGTGTGTGTGTGTGTGTGTGTGTGTGTGTGTGTGTGTGTGTGTGTGTACTCACTCGTTGAGTCCGAGCCGCAGCACGGGGCCCGCAGTGCGCAGCAGGGCGTGCGCGTCGGCGCTGCTCATGCCGCGCGTGGCTGTGTGTGTGTGTGTGTGTGTGTGTGTGTGTGTGTACTCACTCGTTGAGTCCGAGCCGCAGCACGGGGCCCGCAGTCCGCAGCAGGGCGTGCGCGTCGGCGCTGCTCATGCCGCGCGTGGCTGTGTGTGTGTGTGTGTGTGTGTGTGTACTCACTCGTTGAGTCCGAGCCGCAGCACGGGGCCCGCAGTGCGCAGCAGGGCGTGCGCGTCGGCGCTGCTCATGCCGCGCGTGGCTGTGTGTGTGTGTGTGTGTGTGTGTGTGTGTGTGTGTGTGTGTGTGTGTGTACTCACTCGTTGAGTCCGAGCCGCAGCACGGGGCCCGCAGTGCGCAGCAGGGCGTGCGCGTCGGCGCTGCTCATGCCGCGCGTGGGGCGCCCGTTGATGGAGGAGATCACGTCGCCCTCGCGGATGCCGCTCAGAGACGCCTTGCGACCAGGGTTCACCTGGAACACCCACCACGGAATACTTCATCAACACGGCTATTAAGTAAGAACTTGGGTAGGTTAAATTACGAGTGTTAGAATAATCTGTTACTTAGAATAATTAGGTATGTTTTTAAGTTTTGATTTCTGATGCAAACGACTAGTGCGCATTTTGTGTCATACCGGCAAACAGATTTTCATGCGCGCATTCGTCTCAAACACGGAAATAATTAGGTTGTTCGACCTATTACCTAGTTCAGTCAGATCACGGACCAATTTGTACATGTTGCGACCAATTTAGTTTCAGATTTACGACCTGCAGTTGACCGCAATGAAGCAGAGTCAACCTCCTGATCTAATCAATTTAAATCAGATTTGTAACTTGTCTAGGATTGTGAGCATATGCTACAGACGTTGCATTCGATCGAGAGTCCTACAAACATTCCGTGTTGAGATGAAAGGGCAACACAGTGTTGTTTGAATTTTCATACAACAAACATAAAGTGAAGTTTAAATTACAGACCGCGTTCGGTTCCCGGCGCCGCCGCGCCGCCGCCGGAGAACAGAACTTCAACATGTTTCCTTCGCACCCCCTCCCCTTCACTCCTCACCCAACGACACAACCCTTCACCTCCCCTCGCCCTCAGTCCAGTGATAATAAACGCACGACACTCGGAAAGGTCACTCCAACCATCGAACATTTCCAAAGGGCCATCCTAAACTATTCACCAATTCAAAGTTTAATGAACCGACGGATTTCGGTAACAACTTAATCTGGCACAGAAACTAGAGACACCAATTTCGTTGAAATAATCACAGTCACTATTAGCACAGAAAAACTTCAAAACATAGTTATTACGAGATTAGTGGTAATAGCACAAAATAATGTTAATAACATAACTAGCCGGCTCACAAATCATTGTTTACGTTGCTCGATACAATTAAGGCTAACCACTCGGACTAATGACAGCGAAGAAAAAATAGAGAATGGAACGTCCGCGTTCGGCCGCTCCAAGAAAGCCGGGCTCGATACTAAAGCTACGCTAGCTAAGGTGAGGCCACTGTAGCCCTATAGCCAATTTTATAGACGTAATATGGGCATTATTCGAAAATGCATGCGCCATAGGCCATGGCTGGTATTGTGTGGGGGAAGGGCGACTCGCCACGAATATTAATCCAGTTGATGAAGCCTCCGAGCGGCTTATAGTACGACGCTGATGTCGTGATGTGGTCTACGTGTTACGACTGCAACTTGTAGGTCATTCAACTTTACGCAAATACTGTTTACTATTGCGATTTTTGAAAATTTGCAAAAGTATTCCATCGTCAGAGCATGGAATATAGATGTATGAAGTGGTATCTCACTTAGCTAGTGCTTGTAAAGTTTTCGCATCCAGATGTATCACGTGGGAGTGGGAGGGTGCAAGGAGCGATAATTTATATTCAAATCCAGAATCACACGACATTAATGGTTACTGGAGAAATAAAAACGTAAGATAGATGCATGAATATGTAGTAGCAGTCGGCAGTCGGTGGAAGGTGCGGGTTCGATTAAGAGGATCCGAATGCAGGCCATTGTTCCGAGCTGAGCGGCACACACCCGCCGGAGAGCTTTACCGTGTACCCGATATCGGACTTTCGTACGTTACTAGAGGATTCAGTCCTATTAGCACCGGAAGTTGATGGTGCCTTTAAAAAATCTACATGTAAAGAAAACGAGTCTGATTTACACATAACACGTTCGAGATTTTATGAACACTTTTAGGTATAGTTCCCAGCAAAAATAAATAACTTTTGTCTATCTATTAACTATCTAGATAAGATCTTTAAGATCTAATTCCGAAGGTCATTTAGATTCCCAGTGGAGCAGGAGACGGCGAGGGGGAAAGGGAGGACATAAACTATTTGCGAAACTACATAGTTGTTTCGAATCGCGTTAAGATGTCCCCGCGCGGCCAATATCCAGATTGTCGGATAAGGCAGGTGATTTCAGCAGCCAATTGAAACTTTGACGGCGGCATGGTGACCTCCTCCGTCCGTAGTTATCAGAAAATTACTCCATTTAATGCAGGTTCTTAGTAATAACCTACAACATGGAAAATAATAGTGTTCATGATGATGTATTTTCATTTTTGTGTGTGATACAGAATCCACAATATCTTTGAAGATAAGTCTACGACGTGATATTGTGAAACTAGCGTACCTAATCCAAAGTGACCAATGATCATAAACAGCAACCGGGATCAATTGCTTAACCGTGCCTATCAAACCACGGAATCATCTCTCTAACGGTCAATAAGGTTATTCAATCAACCAAACTAGGAACAAGTATTGATAAATATGATGATCTTAGAAACCTCCACTCGAATTTAATAAGCAACCCGCGAAAGCAACGCCAACATCTCTACATCACAGAAGCAGTATACTTAATATGTACTTATGTATCCGTCTGAAACTTAATAGTAAGAACCAATGAGCTAAGTGAGAATGCGGTAAGCGCAGTTTGCAACTATTAGCGCGCGACAAACCGTCTCTCTCGTCTGAAGCGTTCGCGTTCCCAACAGGCAAAGCGTCTTGTTCGCACTCCGCAGTACACAAATTAAATAACGCCCTGTAGTGTCGCGCCACGCGCCTCGCGCCTCGCGCTTCTAGCCTCGTTAGCACAATTAAATCAAGAGCAACTCTAGACTGTAGATGCTCTAGACGAGCCAGCGGCAGTCGCGCTCTCGAGGACTGCTCGACCTTTCCGTTGACTGTTCAGAAAAATTCTAAACAACTCTAGGCGGCTAAAAATCACAACTAAATTTTCAGTTAGTACCCATGTTACTTAAGAAGGATAATACCTCAAAGGTATGAACAATAGCATCGGAATATTTATGGGTATCCTATGCTTTTCCACTCAGCACTCTTCATTTTTTTCATGGGCAGCCACACTTTTAGTATCTTGATGGAAGTGTTAACTCTATCTGGCTGGTGATCGTCTTAAGACTGGAGACTCGCAACAGTGACGTTCTTATCCGTTTAAAACTTAGTCGCAAGTTTCATGCTGTTACCCACTCCACTACGAGACGACCAGATAAGTCTTAGGTACTTAGTATTGTTGTCAGCCGATGTGGCGCAGTGGTTAGTATACCTGCGTGCCACGCAAAGGTTCCGGGTTCAATTCCCGGTGGGGTCACTCACAAAGTTTCTTTGTGAATTTGTTCCCAGTCTGGTTAGGACATTGCAGGCTGAACCACCTGATTGTCCGCAAGTAAGATGGTTCCGTGCTTCGGATGGGCACGTTAAGCCGTCGGTCCCGGTTGCTGTCTATGATAGCGGTCGTTACACAACCATGTCGTAGGCCTGCTACTTGCAGTAGGCGGTTGAAAAACTCTGACACCAGGGTTCATCGGGTCGTTGAACACACGAAAAGAGAGAGAGTATTGTTGAAGGGTAGTCTTTTAAGTTCCGGTTGCGGTTCTACAAAATGCCTATTTTAATCAAACTTTTGCTGCCAAAAGTCCTTGTTTGTATCAAAACGTTAATATTACCTACCCTGTTCATTTTAGAATCCTGATGATAATAAATAACGACAAAGATAGCCACAGATGGCAATGATATTGTTCACACTATTAATATTGGATAACGTAAATAAACTTACTAATAGAATTCAACCTCCCACTTATCCTCATAAGGACGAATCAATCCGGGCAATAATTTGATCAACCCGTGCTAATACACATAGAAATGTGATAGCATGTGGATGTTATACTATTGTTGAAGAGACGACGTTTCGGAACCAGCGCAGGTTGACCTCTATGTGGGATGATATTGTGTAAAGGTTGAAGAGTAGTGGGCCTAGCTGGGTGCCTTGTGGAAGTGGTCGGCCGTGATTGATATTCACCGCACGCGTCGGCGGCGGCGGCGCGGTGCGATGCGGCGTGACTCCGCAACGCGCGTGTGCCGCGTACAGCCTACACGACGCACAGTGACACATCCAGGCGCTATTAGCGAAAGTAAATGTAAGAATAAAGAATGCTTAACCAAAAACAAAACATTACAACTGTTTTTCTATTCATTCAGATCTTTTCCTTTGATAATAAACAAGATATTTACGCCAATTATTGTAATAATTACAAAACTAATTATATAAACTCTTCCATTGCATATAAATGCGTGAATACATTCTCTTTTGGATTACAATAAAAGGTAGGTAGCTAAAATATGCAGATTGAAAGCAATCATGAATTTTCATACACGCAAATGAAACTGTTCAAACAATAAATTTCGGTTTCAAACCGCAATTCGGTTCAAACTCATTCGCAGAATTGTTATTAGCCGTGTCCGACTGAACTAGTGCAGGGGCGCCGCTTACGAGCAAGGGGCGCAAACGTGAAGTCCCATGGGGGCGACGATGGGCGACGGGGCAACAATGCGGCCCTGCACTGGTTTCCTATCGCCGTGAATCCCATGCCCAATTTATCTTATTTATTTGAGGGAATTCTGTCGTTTCATCGCTTTGTGGCAAGTGTACGGTGTCAAAGAGGAAAGGGACGCACCTACTAATGGATTCCGGGAAAGATTCCTCGCCAGCCGCCGCGCGCCGCGCTCACGGGGCTCGCTTGTTTGAGGTGAACTATTGTAAATATGAGCAGGGTTTTGGGCAAGGGTTAAAGCTTTCTGAAGATTTACTGCAGAGTAACTGCCGATATTTGTTTACTGCTAACTGCGAAGGGAAAGGGTCTGTTCGTGAATACGTTGTTAAGCAACATTTTTAGTCTACAAAAGGAAAATTGCGTTATAGGCAATAAAGTTCACATTTTCAGATTTTCGCTAGATTATGGGAAACTACTAAATAGTCCCTTCATGGTGGAAGGTTGCCGGAAGGCACTTGTCCCGCAATTAGGCTTAAGTGACCCTCCTGCGGGCAGGCTCGTGCTTCTAATCTAACTAGCTCGTGCTTCTACAGGTTAACAAGTCTCCCGGGACGCACTTAGGGGAAAATGACGAATAAGGAGCACGAGGTTGAAAGCGAAAGCGAGAGCAGCGATTAATGGGAGTCGCATTAAAAGTTTCGCGTCGTGTTTCAAGCGTCACACGAGTGTAAGGAGCTCCACCTCAACACTTTGCCGAGGTTTTGTAAATGAGCGAGGTATTTGACACGACAAAGCGACACGCGACGCGCGAGGCTGTGACCCGCCATGAAGACTCATAAGCTCTGAGCCCCACTTATATGAGTCTCAAGGCTCAAGCCACACTCACGCTCGCCTCAAGCCAACACGATTAGCTGTTTCTAAAGAAGCCACTTGTTACCTGGAAGGTGTTTTGATACCTGATACCAAAGTGAGTGAATATTGTTTAGGTTCTACCGCGGATTATACAGCTCAAATCTGCTTCTCTAAATTTTTTTCGTTCTTCGCTTTATTTAATTCTTGCCATTTGAACTCATATTAAATAAAATTCTACCATTTAGTTTTTGGGATGATTTAGTTTCTAATAAAATGATGGAACAATTGTAAATCTTGCTGCTTGCATGATGTAACTCATGGCGGTGCTCAAGATCAATCAATATGCATCCCCGGTATTAGTTTGTGATTACATA
The DNA here is from genome assembly GCA_024500475.1 of Phthorimaea operculella. Classification (NCBI taxonomy): domain Eukaryota; kingdom Metazoa; phylum Arthropoda; class Insecta; order Lepidoptera; family Gelechiidae; genus Phthorimaea; species Phthorimaea operculella. The sequence goes on from JANFCV010000327.1 coordinate 211,374, forward strand.
CTGTTCATACAGGATGTTAGGAATATAGCACAACATGTCGACGTATTACATTACACAGTTAAGCTCCACTATCAAAATGTATTTGATATCGCGCACGTCACTCAGCTCACGCGGGTAATAGGGACTTAATTTTAATCCTCCTGAGACCATCCACTGTGTTCAATAATTGGCCCGTCGCCGGTTGATCCCCCCCCCCTCACCCTGCAGCTTAGTGTCGCGTTACTTCACAAGGATTTCCCGAAACGTCGATGACGAGACTAAGAAACCGTGAAAATTGCGGCCTCCGACGTATTGGCACAGTAAACAAAAGCGTTACAGCGTATCAATTCCGCCGGCAGCGGGGTATTGAGTGAAAATATCGGATATATCGGTTTTACGAGAAGCAAAAAGGATAACAAACTTCTCCGTGGAAAAAATATGGGAGCTATCAGTTTAGCAAACGTTGTGTAAACTTAGTATGCTGCCTGCCGGCTACGATACGTGACTGCCGTAGCGACTTCTACGACCTACTAAACATCTGCGAGATTAAAAAAATTGGCAATTACAGCTACTTCCTTACTTACTCTCTAAGTGAGCTAATATGATGAAAGATTCTCTCACTTCAGAGAGTAAGATGAGATTATACTTTACCTATAACAAGGTTTGTTCATGTGTGGTTAAACTAAAGTCTAGAAAATTTAGTAACAGACAAACAGAACACATGTAATGTAAACATGTTAAACAAATCAGACAAAGTTTTGTTAGTTATGTTAAATAGGTATCCGATACTACACAAAACTTTTTGTTAGACGCAAGTATGTGCAGCAGCAGAGTGGTTAGGTTCGTAGTACACGAGCGAAAATATCTCCGAAACGTCGTCAATGAAACGAATCTTTACGATGCAATTTGCTTGTGCAAACGCAAATGTATGGAGACGAAGGAGATATAAAGCTCGGCGGCGCGTGATTGATTGTCGCACACTCACACGGAGCAAGAACAAACAACAACAACAAACAAACACACACACACACACACAACACTCACTTCCAGATATTGCTGCAGCGAGTCGCTGTACCGCTGGAAAATAACACAACACCTGAGAATATATCGGAAACTAAGTTGCTAAGGCTCGAGGTGTCTTTTTGCGATAAATGTAACACAATAGAACTGTTTTCGCTTATGCACCATCTTAGATAGATGATTGCCTCGGTGCGCTCGGTAGATTGAGCCAGCGTAGCGTACTAGTACAAATGCGGCAATCAAAATCGGCTCATCTTCATACCTAAATCTGACAGTTACCCAATTATTATAAAAATGCACCTCGAGTTTTGCAAGATTCATAGTGTGAGGTACACATTACAAATAAATGGATTATACAATTTTTGTCACGTTTTTTGCACGGTATCTATGTATAGTGCTCGATCTACTGAGCGTAGCGAGGCAAGTATTTATTTAAGTCAAATAGTATGTTGACGGCTGAAAATTATAGCAATATTTTCATTCTGTTACAGATACAAAGAAATAAGAGACTACATACTGTACAAAGCTTTTCTCAATAAAATTGGTCAGAAAGGTGATACTAATCTACCTAGAACAGATTCTGTAAATAGCAATCTGTACTACAGTATGTGATCTGCAAGAGAAGCAACTGAAACTGAAAAACTCTTGCCAAACCTCTGAAAAAATTTACCCGCTTGGAGGACGCTTTTAGGATGCGGAGTAAAATTGTTGCTTTTGTTGTACGCCACACGCTATAGAAGCTTTTACTTCTAAAAGCACCTTATTCTGATTTTCAATTATTTCCCCGGGCTCTGCTAGTTACAGGACCACAATATCAAAGAGCAAAGTATCTGGCATGGATTTACCAATATCCACCTAGACCAGAGCACCGTTCCAGGAATTTCATTCGCTTTGTGCTCTCGCTAATAGAAAATCTCATTAGGTTGATTCTATGAATTACGTGCGCCGGATGCTTGGTGCCTGGTGCCTGGATGCAGCGAGAGGCTTGTTTAAAACCCTCACCCGTCTGCGGGCGGCGGGCGGCGGACGGCGGACGGCGGCTTGCCAGCTCACTTTAATTAGGGTTTATTTTTCTAAATGAATCATCCTGTGTCCTGTTGCAGAGCTGGGAATGCTGCGCCCGACAGAGAAGAATGAACGGAGCACTTCTCGAGTCTCGCTTCGTTATCTATTATCACACACTTGGAAAATGTGGTTGGAACTGATTAACCAACTTAAAAACCGTATACATGTATTTTACACGAAGAATTTGTGTCTCTATTAGTTTCAATTAATATGGTTTACTTATTCCCGAAGTGCCATTTTACTTATGTCATTGTTCATTCTGATTTCGTTGTTAAAGCCAACGAAAAATCTTCTAAAACGTGAACATAATCTGAAATCTTATTATCTCGTTCATTGTCTTCATAAATAAAATATTGTCGTGCACAAAGTGGTGTCCGCGACAGAGAGGATCGTTTGAGAGTTTTATACCTTTTACGCTGCAATCTAATTATGCGTAATCTGATATTGCGGCACTCGGCACTGCCAGCTCGTTCCCCCCTCCCCCCTCCACCTTCCACCACCTTAGTACTTCGTTTAAAAAGCATTCGAGTGAAACAATGCGCATTACAAATTTACAATGAAGGAAACTTAGTAAATTCTTGGTGGTCATCAAAATAAGGCCTAATTAGTTTCCAATATAAAAGATAAACCTCGTAGCGCTTTGCTACGAGAACTGCTACGATATTTTAATAATAGTAAATTACACAATTTAATAATAGTAATTTTTTTTAGACAAACTAACTAGCCACTAGTCCATGGCTCCGAATTTAATTACGAGTTTCATGTTACCATCGCTTTTGATAGCAATTCCCATTGTGTCCGCTGGGGACGCCGCGGCCGAAATTGATTGAATTTATATACAGTTATAAACATATTAAACGTATAGACATCACGACATAGCCATCAGCTGTATAAAGCTGTCGTGGCCACATAATAAAATCGTTCATATCATGAAATTATATCGTGGATATTGAAACGTTTAACGATTTAGTTATGTCCGATTGGTCATATCATGAAACCAGAACGTCTACAATAGAGCCTCAATTTTTTTTAGTAATTATACTTACCCACCAAGATGCGAGTAATTCTTTGACATGACAAAACCAACAACACAGTAGCATTGTAGGGACCACCTGATTGTCCGAAAAGCAAGATGGTTCTGTGCTTCGGATGGGCACGTTAAACCGTCGGTCCCGGTTGCTGTCTATGATAGCGATCGTTACACAACCATGTCAGAGGCCTGCTACTTGCAGTAGGCGGTTGAAAAACTTTGACACCAGGGTTCATCGGGTCGTTGGACGACTTGATGTCCCATTCGAAGAAGAAAAGAAGTACCACATGTCCTTACCCTGGAGATCCGGAGCGGCTGGTGGTCGCCGCCGGTCATGCGGAAGCCCCACGGCGCGCCGCCCGTCAGCTGCACCTCGCGCGTCGACATCGCCGCAGCCGCAGCCTCCTCACTCCATCGCGCGTTGCCACCACCGCGTCAACTTACCCTGGAGATCCGGAGCGGCTGGTGGTCGCCACCGGTCATGCGGAAGCCCCACGGCGCGCCGCCCGTCAGCTGCACCTCGCGCGTCGACATCGCCGCAGCCGCAGCCTCCTCACTCCATCGCGCGTTGCCACCACCGCGTCAACTTACCCTGGAGATCCGGAGCGGCTGGTGGTCGCCTCCGGTCATGCGGAAGCCCCACGGCGCGCCGCCCGTCAGCTGCACCTCGCGCGTCGACATCGCCGCAGCCGCAGCCTCCTCACTCCATCGCCTGTTGCCACCACCGCGTCAACTTACCCTGGAGATCCGGAGCGGCTGGTGGTCGCCGCCGGTCATGCGGAAGCCCCACGGCGCGCCGCCCGTCAGCTGCACCTCGCGCGTCGACATCGCCGCAGCCGCAGCCTCCTCACTCCATCGCGCGTTGCCACCACCGCGTCAACTTACCCTGGAGATCCGGAGCGGCTGGTGGTCGCCGCCGGTCATGCGGAAGCCCCACGGCGCGCCGCCCGTCAGCTGCACCTCGCGCGTCGACATCGCCGCAGCCGCAGCCTCCTCACTCCATCGCCTGTTGCCACCACCGCGTCAACTTACCCTGGAGATCCGGAGCGGCTGGTGGTCGCCGCCGGTCATGCGGAAGCCCCACGGCGCGCCGCCCGTCAGCTGCACCTCGCGCGTCGACATCGCCGCAGCCGCAGCCTCCTCACTCCATCGCGCGTTGCCACCACCGCGTCAACTTACCCTGGAGATCCGGAGCGGCTGGTGGTCGCCGCCGGTCATGCGGAAGCCCCACGGCGCGCCGCCCGTCAGCTGCACCTCGCGCGTCGACATCGCCGCAGCCGCAGCCTCCTCACTCCATCGCCTGTTGCCACCACCGCGTCAACTTACCCTGGAGATCCGGAGCGGCTGGTGGTCGCCGCCGGTCATGCGGAAGCCCCACGGCGCGCCGCCCGTCAGCTGCACCTCGCGCGTCGACATCGCCGCAGCCGCAGCCTCCTCACTCCATCGCCTGTTGCCACCACCGCGTCAACTTACCCTGGAGATCCGGAGCGGCTGGTGGTCGCCGCCGGTCATGCGGAAGCCCCACGGCGCGCCGCCCGTCAGCTGCACCTCGCGCGTCGACATCGCCGCAGCCGCAGCCTCCTCACTCCATCGCTCGCTGCCACCACCGCGTCAACCTGCACTCTTCTCCACAGGGTTCAGTGAATCACCACTGTCGTTATCATCTCGCGCTTTATAGCCGGAAAAGTTTGGTCTGGGAGCCCGTAGTCATTTCATATTACAAGTTTTGTTTCAGTGGCGGCTAGGCGGCGATAGGCATCTGAAACAAACAATAAACCATTTATTATGATGAACAACAATTCTACATTCACTAACGTAAAATTGTACTTAACATCAATAAAACGTGTAATTTGCTTTTTGTACTTCTTTAAGTTTAGCTGAAATATACCAGGCTACCATGTGCGCCGGGCGCCGGGAGCGGGGCAAGGCCGCAGCTACATCACAGAGCAAGCGTACGAGAACATTGAATCACTGAATTCCACAACCAACGCTTATTTTTAGAATAATTATGTATGTAGTTGAATAATGTAACAGTTATTTTTGGATTTCAGTTACAGCATTGAATCTGACTGAGTCATAATCTGTTTATACAGATCATGGAAAACTGTGGAATAATGTTGAGCAGAGAGCATGCATTGAGGCTGAGTGAGAGGGTCTATTGGAGCCTCTTAATTTCAAGTGTTACTGAAATAAGTTCGAGTAGACAGGCTGAAATAGAATTACACACACGATATATCTACAGCTAGTTATGAATTAATTCAATATATAATTAGTTGCGGTTAGGTTTCGCACAGAAACATGAGACTGGCCAGACTGACGATGGCTGCGGCTGACACTTGCATAAACAACCCGCATTAAGTTAGACAAGCTGTCATCGCATTATGCTTTGGCACGCATTTGCAATCGATCGAAATCACGATCAAATCAAGATCACTAAAACTTATCTAGTATAAACTAACAGGTCTGTAGGTACATGTTTGTTGCCTTCAATGACCTACATAGTGCGTATAATGAGATGAGAAACGTCGATATGGCAGGTCAAACGGAAACTGTGACGGCTCCATGCGGGACTTCACGTCAGGTGTCACCCCACTCTACACCTAGCCCCTTTGAGAACCTACTCAACTCACACATACCTAGCTCGTAATGAAGCTGTAGGTATTGTGAATGAGCAGTCGACACGACGGAAGGTCGGTCGGCGGCTGTGATGTGACGGCCCCTTGCAAGATGCGAACCCCTTCACGTCGCTTCTCGCCCTCGTGCTCTACTCTACTCTATCTGACCCTTTTCTAGGGAAACTTTATAGATATTTCAATCCCGCTTTAAAAGCTATCTCTGTATTTGTAATAGGTATGCTTCATGAAAAATTTGTAATGAAGTTACAAGTAGAATACTTTTTATTTAAATAAATTAGTGCACTCCGTACTCCGTCAAAGGTTACTTCAAATGCTGACAAACATCTCAAAATAGCCGAAATTATAGTTTAGCCATTAAAGCTCCGTTTAATTGACGCAAAGCTACTCGACGCCAGTCGCTAATGAAATTTTTATGAGGAAATAAAATTCCTCAATAGCTTATATTGGAGGGTGTCTGTATGGTTTTCATTCGACTTGAAGGCAAAATAAAAGATATACACGTCTACTTTTAAACAAGTAATTACGTAGGTGATTATTTTAATCATTAATCAACTTGGCTGGCGTATTTACCTAGTGGAGGTAGTGCATCCAAAGTCATCCATCACAAGAGTGTTTTTCAGATTCGCTACATTCGCATTCAGTGATGACAGTAGGTACACTATCTATCAATCAAGTGTAAAATGCACATGAACGCGTGCAACTGTCAACACTCGCATCGATGATGGCAATATGACCTGCGATGGAAACGGAACAATGGCGATGGCTTTTCAGCGAACGGCGCGAGTGAGCTGCATCAACCGTCCGTGAGCCGTCCGTCTGCCGTCCGTCAGCCGTCCGTGAGCCGCGCGAGTGCACCTGATTCACGGTGACGGATCGACGCCGACATGCAACAGGCTAGTTACGTGAATAAACAAAGCACAGAACAAAATATACGTACCTACAGAGAAATAGCCCGCTGAAGTAACTCTATGATTTAATGAGTCGACCATAATGTAGACTCTTTTGTAACAATTTGAAAAGTACTTAAGTTTGTACTTTCCTTAATTCGCGAGCTATAATCGAAGAGTACCAGAGGGGATTTGACAGCCGATGTGGCGTAGTAGTTAGTATGGCTGCCTGCCACGCATAAAGTTCCAGGTTCAATTCCCGGTGGGTCACTCACAAAGTTAATATTTATCACTTTGTGAATTTGTTCCCAGTCTAATTAAGACATTGCAGGCTGAACCACCTGCTTGTCCGAAAAGCGAGATGGTTCCGTGCTTCGGATGGGCACGTTAGTTAGGCCGTCGGTCCCGGTTGCTGTCTATGATGGCGGTCGTTACACAACCATGTCAGAGGCCTGCTACTTGCAGTAGGCTGTTGAAAAACTCTGACACCAGGGTTCATCGGGTCGTTAAACGACTCGGTGGCCCAAACGAAGAGAGAGAGAGAGAGAGATGGAAGAGGGCACGACGATTTAGCGACTTTGAGAAAACGAGAAAGGTAAGGTAAGGGACTTTAATCATCATCATCATCATCTTCCTGCCCTTATCCCAATTACTTGGGGTCGGCGCAACACGTGTTGTTATACACAAAATCGTGTTGCAAAAGGATTTGGCTTAATTTTACGACCGGCCGCCTGCCTGACATCAACCCTCTTTGGGAATGCTTTTGTGGTGGATTAACCGCCACCATACGGTTGGCCCTGGCTGTTTGGGTTGGGTCCCTCGGTCGCCTCTTACGACCCCCACGGGAAGAGAGGGGGTAGTGCTATTCTACTCTGCCAGCACCACACGGCTTAGGTAAGGGACTTTAATACCAAATTTTAAAACACTTCCCGTGTTAGGTGTACAACTTTTGGAAAACTTGCTAAAGCCACCGCAGGCAGAATTTGAACCTTTGGCATCTGTACTGCAGCCGCCACTACCAACTGGGCTACCGTGGTACTATCTTAGCCTGCGAATTAACCAAGAAGCCCAGTTGGTAGTGGAGTCAGCAGTATAGATGCCGAAGGTCGCAGGTTCAAATCTTATGGTGGAAATTTTTACAAAATTTTCATGAGGTAAGGGAAATTAAAAATCTAGATACAATAAGTTTTGAAACTGGAAAGTTGAAAGTTGATTATACCTAAATACTTATATGACGTATAATTATTGTGCTTATACAGAATAGATACAACACTGTGCAGGATGTTTCAAAATATGGAGTCTATCTGACTTCCGACTTAAGTTTCTTTGATCAATTTTGATTTCCCTTCTATCGGGTTGTGGTGTGTGTTGTCGGTGCTCAACCGTCCGCCAAGTGTCAGTACAAAGACGCCTAGCTCATAATAGCGCACTGACTCACCCTACATTTGGTTAATCGAAGGTTAAATATAAACCTACCTACATTACATTACGTACCGACACAAGACGAAACATTAGAACTGTACACCTACGACTGCACGTGTGGGTGAAGAAAATTTAAGCATTTGATCATTTCAGTCATTTCAAAATATTGCATATCGGAGATGATCGTTATGTAACGTTTATTAAATGCTAATCGTGGTTAATCATCGTGATAGAGAACACCCGCAGCTAATTTGTGGTTTAATGTCGGGAAACGTTCCGCGTTATGACATGGAACATCAAACGGGTCAGCTAATGAGGTTTCCATCATGAACCTACCGACAACCGCCACCCCCCACCCTGCTTTCCACAAAACAACTATTACAATTTCGTAATTACGCGTCTGTAATAAAATATACAAGCAAAAGTAATCGTTATTAAGTATTACAGCAAAGCTCCAATAAAATAACAAAGACTTGAAACAAACAAAAAGTAATGTCTATTACATCAACAATGAAAGCAAATTAAGAGACTTGGAAAGATCTCTAATGCCCTTAAATATAAACTTGGCCCAACAACAAGAAAGGGATAAACCGCCCGCCGCCGGCCTCCAGCCTCCAGTAGGCAGGCGGCAGGCGGCAGGCCCTCGGCCGTCGGGAGGTGAGGCAGACCCAATAAAATACCTAATTCTTGCAAATCCTATTCTGTTCTGCCCACTAAGTGTCGCAGGAAAGGTTCTTTATTTATTGTAAGGGTTTAGAATTCTAAAACGTGCGACAATCCTAGTAAGTACTTACTGAAACATAATGTGAGAAATAAACATTTTGTGTAGTGACAGGGTAGGGCTTACTAAGGTATGTGGTCGAGCTTAAATATAATTAGGAAAGGACGAGCCAGTTTATTTATGTAATCTAATTTTACATTTAAGTAATTTGTTTCGCATGAGAGAATGAGTATTTTTGTGACGGCCGGACAAAGATAAAACCTAGAAAATAGAGAAACAGGCGAGACAGAGGGCATACTATTAAGCACCTATAATTGTGGCCTATAACAATAGTAGCTACAAAAAAAAAATTGCAGCCAAGGCTATGGTGCTTGTGCTGTAGTCGGGTTTTGTATTTACGGAGCACTGTGGGCCAAGATCATACAGAATGATGACCTCTCCGACCGATTTCGGCCGTGGCGACCACTTCTTCTCCTAACACAGAATCTTCTTCATCTTCCTCGGGGCGGGACGCCTGCGGAGCTAGCAGACGGGTGATCAGCTCTATTTGTCGGAACTATTTCACCCAATTCCCAGGTTTGACACAGAATACCGCAACCGAGGTCCCAGCGGCGTAGAGGCGGCGGCGGCGGCGCGCGGAGCACCCGAGGGCAGAGGGCCGATTTAATTAATCACGACGACCGCCACTACGACACAGGCCCATTAAATCTCAGTTACGCGGTATTATTTCGCCAACAGACGTATTTATTAGTATTACCCTTTTACGATCTCGACTCTACGGAACATCACTTTGGAAACTCACTTCGGTCCATTAGTTTTATTTGTACTTCCGAAAGTTGTAAAGTAAATGAATCATAATAATACTTAAGTAAGCTTTAGTCGGATCGTTTGGTTTTTAGCCTAATTTTTTTTTCCAAAATGTGGGAGTAAGTAGAGTGCTTATAGACCTCGCATAGCGGGTGTCATCCGTTTACGATGAATGAGCGAGCGAGCGACGCGTGTCACTGAGATTTATTTCCTGCACTCTCCGACCCTGGCTGCGGCTGCACGCTGGCTCATCTTTTCAATTCGACCTGCCCAAATCCGTGGCCCGAGTATGACGTATGATTGATAAACCTTTGATTTGTGAAAGGCATGCTATCTATCTTCATTGAAATATATAAATAACTACTACTTTCACAGATTGGTAAATAAGGATCGAAACAGTAGGTATAGAGCTAAAATGAATTTATTTTAACTAAGTGGTTAACATTTAATCGATAAAGTACCGGAAATAAAATTGTGTTTACTATAACAACTAAACGTATGGAAGTCTGTTTTCGATTATTTAGACCAGAATGGTTCTTTCAGGGCTATGTTTACCAGAATGACCGGAAACGTGATTGCAAAGAAGGTCGGCATCCCGGCGCGCGGCGGGCGGCGCGCGGGGGGCGGCGGGCATCTGGTGCGCGTGCGCATAAATAGGCCACTGGAGCCGGCAGTGGTCGGCGCTGGTTTGGTGAAGGATGGACAACGTACAGGCGAATGAATACCATGCCGCGCTATGGCTATGTGGGGAGAGGACATGCAGTTACGTACAGATTCTATACCGGGAGTAACAGAAAGGGTATAACAAGCCGAAAGGTGGTCAAGGTACTCATGAAACTGAACAACTTTCCCCTGGAACATGGGTCGAAATATGAAAAATAAATTTGGGCCTCCCATAGTAAATCAATCAGCTGATCGGAGATTTTGTATGGGAGGTCCAAACTTTTTTTTCATATTTCGACCCATGTTCCATGGGGAAAGTTGTTCAGCTTCATTTCATGAGTACCTTGACCTCCTTTCGGCTTGTTATACCCTTTCTGTTACTCCCGGTATAGTGCTTAGTAGAGCGACAAATACTGTATAAACCCAGAATCATGAAAATGCTGTCCACGCTGTTATACTACTTAGTCGCGAAGTCGCAGTTATTATTCAGACAGAACGTACGAATTATTGTGTCAGATTTTCTCGACATTTTCAATTGCACATTCAGTTGCCGCTGTTGGTGGCGCGGCGGTCGCCGGTTCACAGCTCACAGCTCCGCCCCAGGGACGTAGTCAGGCGTCTTCTCGTGTCGACACGACACGACACGGCACGACACGGGGTCGACAGGTCAACTCGGCACAATTGAACTTTCTCGTAAAATGCTGCCCGCCAGCAAGGGTTATGAGAAAAGGCGCCATTTCCTTCATATTGAACTGTACGTAAAAAAAATGCATAGCCGTGGATTAAAGCTGAAGTGCATTTTTTGCGCATATTTACCAATTATGTACATACATTTAATTAGTAAGAAGTCCAATCATAATGCAGGAGACTTAAAAAAAACCACCACTTCCGAATAGATATCTACGTAGGAGTAGTATCCATCAACAATAGAAAAGCCTACGATGCTGTAGTATGGAGCGCGTCATTCCGAGGAAACTAATAGAGTATCATGGCCTGATTACTTCGTTCAGAGAGATGTACGTCGGTCGTGCGTAACTAGGGGATGGAAACCGGAATTCCGGAATATCGTAAAACCGGAACATCGGACCGATTTTTCCGATGTTTCAACTCCGGTTTTCAGTGGAAAAAAATCGCTAAAACCGGTTTTAGAAAAAAACGGAAGATTTATGTTTTTATTATTGTGTAAGACCATTGCCAATTCGCAATGCCATTCGCGAGTTGCAAGCCAGCCTAGCCTTAGCCGGCCATGTCTCAGCTCCACCCATGCCAGGGTATATGCCATGCCATGCCAAGCCAGCCAAGCCAGCCAAGCCGGAGCTGAAGACAAGCCAGCCGGCCTTCGGGTCTCAAATATTTGAATTTTGTTCGAACAACGCTTGTAAAACAAAAGACAGTAGTTTTCTCTCTTGTTATTGAAGTTTGGTAATAAAAGTGATTGTTCCAGCATAAAAATGTTTAATTTAGTAGTTATAATTGTTTTTAGGGAAAATCTTTGAAAATGATACCTACACTTAACTACAAGTCGAGGTACACAACACTTGTGTTATTCGGGGATGAATCCGACGACAAAACACGAGATTAAATAATTGTTATCACTGGATTTCATGATGTTAATAATTTGTTATCGTCCTCTCGGCTTAAAGTTTTGCTCTTTTCTACTTCAGATTGAAACTATCGGTGGGACATGCCCTACGCAACGCAAGCAATTGCTGTATCTCATTCAGTTCCATGCTTTGCAACCATCGGTACGCGCATATAATGACATGCAACCATAAAAATATAGCTGTGGCTTATTTTGACTATAAATTTCGCTCGCTACGCTTGCGGTGTTCTTTAACCGACGAAAAAGAATCGGAGGAGGTTCTTAATTCATGCCGAACGTTTATTTTTATGTATGATATTTGAGAAAATATTTTTTTGTTTGATAGGTTGCACTGTTCAGGTAGTACCTAGTGTACCTACCTACCATAGTCGTCAGGTCAGGATCTGATAGAAGGATCTTGAGAATTCAATAAACTGTTCAAATTTTTGTGTTTAACTACACAACTGACGTCTGCCTGTTGACTCCTGCCAAACATCTGCTAAAGATGTCTACCAAAAAAAGAGGTTACTTTTATTGGTCATGTAATTCTCAGTAACCACAGTAACAGGCTAAAAAACTGAATCGGACGTAACGCTTTTCTGCATCTTCTCAAAAACTATGTGGTGACACCACTAAAGTCCGTTTCGGGTTTGAACCTAGATAGCTACGCCATTGGCTCTGCCCTTTAAACAATAGTTATCACATGTATGTAAGGACTGATGTAACCAGTAATAGTATACTATTACAAAAAAAAATCTATTTTTATGCGTAGAACTCAGATTAAACGAATTAGAAAACCGGTACAAAACTTTTTTATAAAATAGTCCGATTCCGAGTTTCAAAACCGGAATTCCGGTTTTGACCTCAAACATCGGAAATCAAAACCGGTTTTGAAGACCTTCCGATTTTACATGCCCTATGCGTAACTGTTGGCATCGCAGATTAGCAGTCTATAAAAGCTGCATCTATCCCAAGTCCGCCTCTGGTAGTTCGTGGCTGGAAACTCGTTCATTCTGCGGATTTATCGCTGTCGAGCCACTAAATGCATATTCTCCTCGAATCGCTAATGTCGTACCCCTCCCCCGTCCGCCACAGCCATTCCTAGCGTTTATACTTCTTGCTCTAAAGCTCAGATTTGTGCGCTAGCCGGCAATTTTTCCTTGCATGGCGTGACTTTTTTTAATTTCCCACTTTCATAAAGAACGCATGGAGGCAAATGGATTCATATTTTATGATTATGACTTGCGGAAATGTAGGAAATGCTTCACGTAAAATGTTGCCGGAAAACCCCTCGGAAAACCTGTTTTTTGTAAGCACCTAGGTAAGATCCTGTGCAGTGCAACCTTGTGTTAGGAATCGTGCACCTTGGTATTGGCGGCCACCAGTATACCGGTAGCGGTACGCAGGTTAATACGGTTACAAAGCTAAGTGCTTTCCTAAGTGCTTTTCCTTCGGCAGGTACGTATCGACATTTAGTTATTTATTTTCATAATTAATCTACGCCTCAAAGCATTTTATGAAGAACAATGAGGCGATTCTAATGATAACCAGGTCACTGACCATCCGTGTTCCGTGAATGAATAGAAGTGCTTCATGCACATCTGCGGGCCGCGCCGGGATCGACTGAATGAACTCACTTATTGCATGCACACCTATAATAGTCATAGGTACCTAAGTACTAAAGTAGGTTCACTGTGAATTATGAGTTATTTATTAGTTCCTAGGTTAGGTATTAGGTATCTACACACCTATTAATCAGCTATGACATATTGCAGAGAGAACCACCTGATTGCCCGAAAAGCAAGATGGTTCCGTGCTTCGAAGGGCACGTTAAGCTATGATTACTTAGAAGGCGGTCATTACACACCATGTCAGAGGCCTGCTACTTGTAGATGACACCATGGGTCATTGGCTCGTTGGACGACTCCGTGTCAAATTCAAACAAGAAAAAAGGTGAAGAAGAGGATACCAGCTACTCACATTATACATACTTTTATGCGACTAGCTATTAGTATTATTGCTTGTGCTACCTACCTAAGTCACACCTGGTATTTATTTTGTCAAAATACAACCCTTTCTGTAACATTTAAATTTGAACGTAGCATAGTTATAGAGTGTGTGTGTGGTTATATACTGCTGATATATACCTACTGCTGGTAATTTAACTGGGTACGTGCCATCTGCAAAAATTACCGTCCGTCCAAAAAAGGCATTGGCAAAATACCAACGCGAATATTACAGCCTCAGGCAGCAAGCAGGGTACGTACCTACCTACCTACCTACCTACCTACCTACAGGGTGATCAATATGCGATTGAATCGCGGGAACACATACCAACACCGGCGCATCCTCTACAGATTAACCCAATTTCCAATATCTCGAATAATTTAATGGTTTTGGGCTGTGTGCGGTGTGTGTGCTGTACGATTGGCTAATTTCCACCGTAACCTCATAAATCGTATGTTTGTTGTATGTACATTCCTAATAAAAAAGATTTACAACTTTGTGATGTGATAGAACTCGAGAAAACTCAACCAAATGTGTAAAACTAGTTGTGCAGTAAACAGAAAAAGTAGGTCCCTTGTTTGAGAGTAATTGACATGGATCGAAAGTTTAAAGTGCTCTAGAAAATGCAAAGTTAGGTATAAGTAAGTAACAAATCTTAGTAGAGTAGCAAGACTTTTGAAACAAGATTTGTAGTACTTGATAAAGTGTGCACAAAACAGCAACTTGGCACAGAATTGCTGAAAAAAACTTGCATCGAGGTTGGGCGTGACCGGCAAGCACACTGCACGGCTTTAGACGCAATTTGTTGCGAGGGTGAGGGTCTGCCGCCCGCCTGCCTCCCGCCGGCCCTGAGCAGGACTCGAGGCGACGCATTTTGGAAATGCGCTAATCCTCGATACAACGCCGGCGATAGGGTAGGTCGGGGTTAGGGGTGACCATGACTCATTCATGAGCCGACACACCAACAGATAGAACTGATTGGTTTGGTAATGGCCATGCCCTGGCTTTTGCCACGGCACTTCGTTTGCTGACTCTTAGCTAGGTGTAGGAATTAATGTTAATCTAAAACAATAGGCCACCTCAGGCCTCACGTCATCAACTAGTTTATATTTAAACCCATAAAATTATTATGATCTCTTAAATAATCCAGATCATCAGCCTTCAAAACAATCTGTTACGGCACACAAATAGTAACCCGAGTGAATAGTTTGTGAAAGAGCCGTATATTAGCGGCTGGTGACGCGTGCGGCGTGCTGCAAACTGAAATAAATCTGAAAAGTGCAGCGCGCCGCATTGCAAGTTTACTACTGCACCAGTTTCACAGGAAACATTATTTTGGCTACAAATTACTAGAACATTTTTAGTGCCTACAATAAAAGCCCAATCTACAGACCATTGTTGTGTAAATAGACAAACTATTGTAGATACGAGGAAAGCGTCCCTAATGAAATATCTTCCCTAAATTCTGGCGAAAATACCTACATAGACGCTTTAGCTATAAATAAGGTATCGTATTCTCATAAAGAGTCACCGGGCAGACCTTATTGCGACCTATCTGGCACACGAATGGCAAATGGCAGTGAAAAGGGTTGGATTAGTGCCGATAACGCCGGACTAGGATCGCCAGCGCCACTGTACTTTACTGCCCCGCCATCATCAGCAGCCCGCCTCCGCCCCGCACCCGCCCGGTACCAGGAGCCCGCGCTATCGAGATCTAGCTGATTTCAATTTGAAATATCTTCTTTGAATAGTCCTTTGGTATTCCCAAAGGAAATCTGACTACAATTTAGGTAAATTGCTTTTGATTTCACACAGTTAAAATCAGCTTCATTACGAGTAAAGTTACTAATGAACTCATCCTTCGTGACACATACAAAATGCAGAGCTAGACCGCTATTAACGAACAACTCTGCGTAGCAAGGGTTGATAAGAATTAGAGAAAACCCTGTTAGGACAGGATGAAACTGAAAACCTTAAAATTAAGGTAACTACGAGGATTTTTGCTCTCAAATACCTTAAATAAAAGTCATCTTGCGTACCTACAACGGTTTGGGGAAGACGCTACTACCTTTTACACTAGAAGCTCGTTACGTTTGCTATAACCAACAGTACAACCGTTTACTTAATTTTACAGGCACGCTGAATATCTTCGCTGTTAGAGAAAATGATAAGAATCTGCATACCAGGAAAAGTTACTTGCCGAATAGACTTACGTAGAATATAGTTGTTTAAACTAACTCGACCTTCTCCCACATTTTTGAAATGTAAACTGTTGAATGTTTATTCTGCTAAAGTTATCTACTCGGTAGCCGTGAGCCTAAAGGGAGCAGTCAGCTATGATCGGGAATAATGTTTGGCTAAAACCATGAACATTGAACATGATGATGTCATAAATAAAAGCTATTTTCTTTGGTATACTCGACACCAACAATGTATCGTTTTACCGTAAACGTTGCGTTATTTTATTATTCATCTTACTTCTCGTACGTAGTGCTATAGATCGTATTATAGGTAAAGATTCTTAAACAATTTCAGCATTGGCTTTGGGCTGTACAAAAATCATGATCATGCATGACAATCCATCCATCTCGCTTAGATAGTTTTTTGAGAAATAGTACAAACCAACTAACATTCGCATTTAAATGGGCAGTGCGGTGCGGATAACAGAAAACTTCACAATTGAGTTCAATTATGAGCGCAAACTGTTAGTGTTGTTGGTATGGTACAGCACAAAGCGAGTGTTGTTCGAATTAACGAATAATTAAGATCCATTAACACATGCAGCCGGTAATGAAACATGAGCAATACTACAAATTATGTTCAATTAAAAATTATTGTATCACCTCCCAAAAAAACTTTCAGACCAAATAATAGCATGGGAAAACTTCCATAAAAGAATGAATTTGCCTATTATTGTCCTTCGAAAAAAATCTCTAAAATTAGGGACCAAATAGTGCTACATGTTATCTATCTATTATTGTTAACTAAGTAAGTAGTTGTGATAGCACATTTGAGATCTATAAACCATCATATGTCCGTTTTTATTTACATTTCAAAACTTTTCCAACCACCATCTAATGCAACCTACCTATATTTTTTGCTATTGGATAGTTAGATAGGAATTGAGTGCCACAGGTCCGAACGCTATGCTCACAAGTGGGCACTTGTGATAGCGCTCGGAAGCTTTTACCTACCTGTCTGAAGAATGTAGAGTCGATTGCAATTGATATTTCTAGTCTAGGTTGTTGCGATGCAAATGCAACATAATGCAGTGGCAATTTGTACAATTTTGTTTAGGTAAGTTACAGATATCAACATAACGCAATAGGTACCCGGGAAAAACCGTGTTTGAAAATATGAAATTTGTCAGAAAAACTACAAGTTTACGAGTGAATGATAAATGAAACTCACCTTAGATTGAACTCGCAAATATCGTGTCGTATCTCGTATCCGTATCACTTGCACACTGCACTTGCACCGCGCACACTGAGTCCCGCGAGTCACACCGCGCTCCAGCTGTTCATTGAAATATTGTTGATACTAACACGGGTCTAGGTCGGGTTTCATTTATACCAGCACTCGGTAGACTGAAAAATGGAGCTGTAGAGATGTTCGAGCCGCGCGCCGCACGAGAGTCGGACGTGAGCCGCGCGGAGGCGAGCCGGCGATCTGTTGTCTTCCGATACATAAACAAACTGCGGACGCGATGAACCTAGCCGCGTGCTGCGTGTGCCGCTGCCGCCCGCCGCCCGCCGCCGCGCTACTCCGCATACTCGCACACATGCCGCACGACAGGAACGAGAGATTCACAAGTTTCAGACACCAAACTGCACAACTGTCTTTGCAGCTTCTATCTCAGAAACCTTATCATGCAAGCATATTATTTCACCAGCGCAGTAAGTGCAAAAAAATTAAAGTTAATTTTTACAAACCTTTGCATATTCAGAATGTCTATTTAACAGATGATGTGATGATGATATGGTACCTAACTAAACTAGATTATTCACTCCAAAAGCGAAATACTTAACTTACTCAAAGTTGATATCTTCTGAAGAGCAAAAAATGGTAACGCTTCAGATTAGCGCTAGTGTGACGTACTGGAAGCTTCCGCGTCTGCGCGCTGGGGCCGCGCGCCGGTCGGAAGGATGCTCCGCGGGACCATTGTGGACGCTATCTCCGCGCAACAGAGTGCACGACGCGCCGCGCCGCCGCTGGCACCCCATCATCTCTACGGCAGACCACCCCGCTTCATTATACGCCGAAAGCCGCCGGATTAAGGTCGAGATTTACAACGAGGGTCGGGCTCCATCACGTGGTGGTCGCAGGGCGCAGCGGGCGGGGGCGGAGGCAGGCAGGGGGTAAACGATTGCAGTTTGGTGAACTCTAGCGATGCGCCCCTCGGCCTCGGCTAGTTTAGGGTTACAAACAAAATATACACCGCACCTACACGCGACTATCCCTCCAACACATAAATCCACTCGATGGATTCCCGATAACTTAAACTTTTAACACTTTGCACGCGGATCACGAGTACCACTCGGTATGCAGTTTTGCCGCCATTTCGCCGGCCATTTATATAACTGACACGCGTAACTCGCCGATCACGAGTACCACTCGTCACACTTTTTTTCTTAGAGTCGCGGATGACGAGTAGTACTCGTGATCAGATTTTATACTGTTTTTATTAAAATACCGAACATAATTCGTGATCAGCTTGATAGCAACGTATAGAGTAATGATTTAGCTACACGCACACATATAATTCATTTGTGTAAGTGATCGGGGGTGGCGTCACGATGCATCGCCCGCGCTGCCTAGCAGTGCGCCGCCGGCTAGCGACGTGGGCGATAATTTGAGAAATTTTCGTGAAAATGGCTCAAAGAAACCATTTTATTGTCTTGATTGTGCAGTACCCTTATGTAATTACCTCTGTTTCAAAAAAACACACACACTTACAGATATCACCATTAAAATCAATAATAAAGATATGTTAGAGTTTTTCTTTTTTTCAAAATCTCTAATTCGGATATCATTACTGTATAAAAAAATAAATACATAAACACATTGTTTAATTTATATCCCCATAAAATATGAAATAATCTTCCAAATACAAAAAGATTTACTCCTATAAATAAACTCATTTATTTTTTTAAATTCCTGCAAAATCGCTGAAAAACGCCGGCGAACCATAGAAGACGCTTTGAAAAACACGCGGCGTACTTAGGCATAACAACATCACGAGTGGCGCTCGTGATCCGCGGTCGCAGTGTGGCATTGGAATATAGCTTCGGCGTGCAAAGTGTTAAATCAACTGATCTTGAACTTATTTTACCTACTACAGCGCACCACCAACAAGATAAGAGTGATTCTTTCAGTTCGTTCAAATCCATGTCCAGATCAAAATTCGGCACTAATATTGACTTTGAGCTAAATATTTTGATGGAATATGTTTACTTATAGGGTAAACTAAATGATGCATTGATCATATTTGGATTAAATACAATAATAAAAAAAAGTTCTGAACAAGAACTTCCCAAATCTTCATTACTCTCCTTGTCCAAATGGTACCACGGAAAAGTTTTTAATTATTACTTGGCTTTCCTAATGTAGAAGGATTATTTTTTTGTAGTGAAGTACTTAGAAAATGAATGTAGATTATCAGTATTTAATATAGTATTTTTAAATAACGTGCAACCTAGAAAGAATCGACTTAAAAGTTTTGTCAAACGAAAAACGTCATTCATTTCCGCGAAGTAGGAAATTAAAAGTAATTGGTTTCATATCCCTATTAGTAACCTAACAAATTGATCACTACTCACGCGCACTTCAGTCGCCCCCACTGCCGAACCGAGTGTGGACGTGAAAAATTTAGAAGAGCAAAAAATTTACGTTCTTTCGCGCGGAGATGACGTTTGTCACAGGTGAGTGTTCATTATATTCCAATTATTTGACAAGTAAGTGTTTGAGATAAAATTAAGGTTTTGACTTTAATTTGTAGTATACAGGGATGTTATACTACAGGGTTGTATTCGTTGTCTTCTTTTTTAAACTAGAAACAAAAATATCTTAGAAAAACTGCTCAAACTTCATTCCTCTTCGTTTCATTACCTTCCGTTTCCTTAAAATTTTACGCTGAAGTGAATGAAGCTGATTTGGAAGGTAATGATGTGTTTTGGAACAAGTATTGACGTGGGCCGTTTTCACCATCCAGTTGCAACCAGCAGCTTATTTTTATGTCATTCGTCCATCCATCTGGCCGGAGGGCGTCCAATGCTACGTTTTTCAAGGCGTGGCGTCCACTCGAGAACCCATTTCTTCTTCTGGCGAGTCGACAGCAGGTATTTGTGGGCAATATTTTGTGCTTCGACCAGTATGTGGCGACGCGGATAGCTTCATCGGAAGCGTTCCACAAGTCCGCCAACGTGTAGGTGCCAGGACACGCTGGGCACACTTCGGTTCTTCAACAGATGTGTTCAGCCCACTGCCACTTCAATTTGCTGCACCTTCAGGCTATGTAAGTTACTTTAGTCTTTTGGCATATAGTTTCATTCCATTTTATCCATTGGTAATAGTAATGGTAATGGTTAAAATAAAAAGTCTGAAAACAGCCTGTTTCCGCAACTTGACGTCTACATGCGCCTATTTTGCGTGAAGGGTGGGGGGGTTCACTACTCGAGCCATCCTAGTTTCCCGAGAAAGGTCAGCAACCCTACCAAATCACTGAATGCCTCAGGAATTGACCTCGGATTTCGGAGGTGCTTTGCCCGGTACGTTGCCACCTTTTTGCAGTGTAGCAGCACGTGGGCAGCTGTTTCTTCTTCTTCCATGCAGGCTCTGCACAGAGGACTGTCAGTAACACCTATGACTGAGAGGTGCTTGGGTAGAGGTGAAGGGGCCTTCGACAAAACGAACTTCAGAAGCATCGGCGTAGCCCTCTACAACCACGGGGTGAACAACTTTCTGACGGAATGGATCACGAACAAACGCAAACGCAGTGTCAGATTTGCAAAAATCAAACAGCTATAATGACAAGAGGCTGCCCATAAGGAGGAGTTATCTCACCACTACTGTAGAACATGGTAATAAACAGCCTTATCACGGAACTCAACGCAAACGATTTTTACACTATAGGATACGCTGACGACCTGGCCATACTTATAACCGGTAAGTTTACCAGTACAGTCAACGACCTCACACAAGCGGCGCTACGCATTGTGGAACGCTGCTGCACCAGGTACGCCCTTTCCATTCAATCCCACAAAAACTGAAACAGTTATGTTCAGGCTGAAACGGGTTTTGGGCAACTTCTACCTACCATTACTGTTTGGGACGAGACTACAACTCACAAACGAGGTCAAGTATCTAGGGATGATCCTTGACCACAAATTAAAACAAACTGAAAAAAGCTTGCATCGCTTTCTGGCAGTACCGCAGGATGATCGGCAAGAAATGGGGGCTCTCGCCGAAAAATATTCTGTGGCTGTACATGATGGTAATGCACCCGATGGTGTGCTACGGTGCACTCGTATGGTGGACAAGGTGTAAGATCGTGACAGGTATCAACAAACTACAAAAGTTCCAAGGGTTAGCCTGCATGGCGATCACGGAAGGTATGAGGATGACTCTAACTGCAGCCTTAGAAGCCATACTGGATCTACCGCCGCTTCACCTGTATGTCAAGCAGAAGGCGGCTGCGGCTGCAGTAAGGCTCAATTCTTTAAAACTCTGGTAAAACAACAATATCCAACAATACCCCACCACACACCGCCATTTTAAACGAAGCACAAACAGATCTGACATTACTCGCAGCTGCAAGTGACAGAATCCCAAAACAGTTTAATTACCATAACTCAGATTTTCCAGCAGTGTGTTTGGCCATCTGACTAGCTACTACAGCCATTGCTGCAAGGGAAGTAAAGGGCCGCTTCATTCGTATAATCTCAGACAGCACGTCAGTACTGAAAGCACTGTACAGTCACACAATGACATCAGGGCTAATCTACGAAAGCCACTAACGCCTGATGGAGGTATGTAAACACAACCACGTAACTCTACGTACAATGGATCAAGGGACACAGCGGCTGTTGAGTTAACGATGCAGCGGATAAACTAGCCAGAAGGGGATCGGATACATCGGTATCCCCTATACCCTATGGGTCGGAACCGATTTTACCCATTACAACAGGTAAATTCCGCTCCGTACTGAGAGAACGTACTAAAAATGAGCATAACACATACTGGACCGGGTTAGAAGACTGCAGGCAGGCGAGAAAGGCCATGCCAACACTGTCCAGTCGCCTATTCAAGAAGTTGCTCTGACTGAAGAAACCCCAACTTCGCATGACAACCAGCATCATCGTCACGATCACTTTATCAAGCACCTTTCAGTCAAAGGTGTTACTGACGGTCCTACTGTGCACTGTGCAGAGCATGCATGGAAGAAGAAGAAACAGCTACCCAAGTGGTGCTACACTGCAAAGAGGTGGCAACACACCCGGAAAAGTACCTCGGGCATCCGGAGTCAATCCCCAAGGCACTCGGTGATTTGGTATGGTTGCTGATCTTCAACTATGATGGCACGCAAAATAGGCGCATGTTGACGTCTAGTTGCGGAAAACAGCCCTTATTACCATTACCATAATATATTAGTTGATTGTTATTTTTATGTAATTAAAAGTGTAACGTCATTTTACTACTGGTTTTTTATTGGTTGGTTACGCGTGAGCACTGTTAAATGACAAAAAACTACATAAATAACAAAAAGTCTCACAATAAACCCTAATAGATATTAAAAATTCATAACCAACCCATATCAACTCTCAGTATATTTCATTACTTTCCAAATACAATCATTACACTATCTCAATTTTTCATTACCTTCCAAATATTAATCATTACACTCTCTCCATATTTCATTACCTTCCAAGCGCTCATTACATTCCATCACTTTCCATGAAAATTAAGGCTTTTCCATGAACGCCTTTCCCGGTAACATTTTCTTAGGACGTATACGATTACTCTAATTAATAAACTACGTCAAAACGGGAACAAAAAAATATTCTTCGAAATCTGTCCGATTTGAACGAACTGAAAGAATCAGTAATAAATAAAATAAATAATATGTAGGTACCCGTTACATCTGAAATTAAAGTAATCTAATCAACCGCAACAAAAACCAAAACATGCACCTTAAATTCCTAGTAGAACTATTTTTTTTTCAAATGTACTGTATGTACAGACAGCAACTGTGGTGTCTTATTGCAACTTAAATAAATTAACACTCTGTATAGTATGGATGAAGGAATCAAGTGGAATTCTATTGTGAGCTATAAACAAACTGCTTCTTCTTCTTCTTCGAGTGGGACACCAAGTCATTCAACGACCCGATGAACTTTGGGGTCAGATTTTTTTTAACCGCCTACTGCAAGTAGCAGGCCTCTGACATGTGTAACGAACGCCATTATAGAAAGCAACCGGGTCCGACGGCTTGACGTGCCCTCCAAAGCACGGAACCATATTGCTTTTCGGCCAATTAGGTGGTTCATTCAACCTGCAATGTCCTAACCAGACTGGGAAAAAAATCCTAATGTGATAAATATTAACTTTGTGAGTGACTCCACCGAGAATTGAACCCGGCACCTTCTCCGTCGCAGGCAGTCGTATTTCTGATCTCATAATCATCGTCAGTAAGAACCATAAAATAAAACATATCCGAATCAACAAATAACTGGTTTGTATTAAAAACGCGAAGTTATGGTACATTCGGCAGGTGTTTTCAGTGGAGGGTTTGTTTCAGCGGCAAATGTGAATTCTTGGCATTTTGTTTCAACATCTCCGCGGCCGTCGTTTAGGACCAGCGCATATCTAGCGCAAACTAATCGTAACGTAAATTAATAATATCGAAATTCAGGTGATGAACACGCACATACACACGTCAATGGATCATGACATTATATATCTCTGTAATTTTCTACTAACAAAGCGCGGCGAACGTCAAATGGCGCTAGGTGTGCGCTAGTCCTAAGGCCTCACACGCATGACGCATCGACGTATTGGTATTTGTATTCGCCTATTTCTACCACCGACCGGTAATCGGTATAGACTATTGCAAGTTATTCGCGACGTATCACGTCATTACAGACAGTACTCTGTTTATGTTAATAGTATATCAACCAGCGGTATTCATTCAGCACAGTCCTAGATATACCTACCTAGCGCTTCTATTTAGCACATTTGACGACTTGCTGTACAGAGTACATTTCATTCCGTTCAGAAAATTACAGAAATAAGGTTTTTCAAAGTCACAGGAATAAGGTTTTTCAAAGTCACAGGAATAAGGTTTTTCAAAGTCACGTGGATACTGTTTTTCAAAGTACCATGATTATGGTTTTTCAAAGTCACATGCATACGGTTTTTCAAAGTAACATGATTATGGTTTTTAAAAGTCACAGAAATAAGGTTTTTCATATTTATTAATAGGACGTTACCTACTGTGCAAAACTGTACTTGATTAATTACTTTTAGACTAGATTAACTACTTGGGTTTGAGTTATTTCGTCACCAAAACTTTGTACCTTCTGGTTATGGTTACAGTGAGTGCCGCATGCCGGTACGCGCAAGCCTAAGACGCGAGCCGCCAATTAGGATTTCTTAGTCACTGCCCTTTTCGCCTCGATTCTCACAGGACACTTCCTCGGCTAATTCTTAATTACTCCTACGCAAAATAGGCGCATGTAGACGTCGAGTTACGGAAAACAGCCCGTATAACCATTACCATAGTTACTCCTACCACTGGAGCGTTTTTTATTATTTTTTAATGTAACGTTTGTTTGTAGTACGTTTTGATGCAAGACTACAAACTACACTTTTATTTTACCTTATTCAAGGAACACACGTTACCTAAAGAATAGAAAGAAATGGAGCGGTAGCGTTATTATCTAATCTAAGAATTACCTAAGGAACTATACTGCTTGAATATGGAAGACTGGCTCGCTAACAGTGATAATTGTCAGACCACCCGTGTAGTTGCCTATTTCTTTCAGCTGTTTAATCAGCATCTTATGGACTCACGCACATATAGCGCTATTTAAAAAACAATTTGTTCGTTGATTCGAATAATCTTACTTAAAATATGAGTGTAGGTATCTTAGACAAGAAGCGACAAATAAGTATAATCGTACCTGTCTACTAGCTAGTCAACAGGAAAAATTAAATACATTTGTATAGAGTTCAAAATGTACATAATATATTTTGATTATAATCACAAAAACATCAAAGTTAACATTAGCTTAGATTATAATATAATTTATAAATTGACAGTATAAAATACGAAGATAAATGTGT
This sequence comes from Phthorimaea operculella, assembly GCA_024500475.1. Classification (NCBI taxonomy): domain Eukaryota; kingdom Metazoa; phylum Arthropoda; class Insecta; order Lepidoptera; family Gelechiidae; genus Phthorimaea; species Phthorimaea operculella. The sequence goes on from JANFCV010000327.1 coordinate 236,536, forward strand.
AATAATAATGGCAGTTTGGTCAGGGGTACATCTTAATTTAGATAAGTAGGTAAATAATTGTTTTTAAATTAATTATGATATAACGTGGGTGACGATGACTGAATATAACTTATGCTACTTATCAATAATAATTTCAACAGCGATGTATGTATCAAAAATTGATCATCGTGAAAGTACCCAAATTTACCCCATCCATGTATAAATACTGACACAGATTAAATATTTGTAAATCTCAATTTACTTTAAGTATAGTGTGTTTAATAACTAGCCAAGTTACTTAATATTAGTAATTAAATACTATCTACAATTTGTCAACTTGTGCAAGCAATCTCAAACTTGTGCCAATTATAAACATTAATAACATTAGCGAAAACTCAAAAAAAACGTAACATAGATAAATAGAATGTTCCTTAACACTGTAGGTACTAACAGTTATACCTAACTACTGATTCGACTTTACCGATCTCATCATATGACTAGAATTTGTACCCTGTACCTTTTCGAAACACGATTCTTTAATTTCTCTCTGATTGTGATTAAGTAAGTTTAAGTACGTGAGTAGATAAAAGAAATAATTTAAAAGTAGATATTATTAAAATTATTTCAGTTGTTGATTAATTGATTTCAACAAACAAAATAATGTCAGAAAGTAGGAACATATACTTTGGTCAAATCAGTCTCATTTCATTAGACAGAACGGGTTCTGTCCTGGTGATCGCAACTCTACTGATATATCTAATTTAGTTAGAATACTCTTCTCGAGACTTTCTCACTACAGTTGTTACTAAATTTTTTTTTTGTTATGGAATTTTATGTTAATAATGTAATAATCTCATTAAATACAACTTTTTTAATCTAACAAAAAATTGGCACTTCCACGTATTTAGTTTGTTTAAATACCTCACTAAATATTTTACAAGAAATAACATTGAGTTTAAAAAGGGAATGTACAAGAGATCACAGATAGCGATGTGCATTAGATTAAGCTGTTCCTGGGATAACACCCTGTATAAGATTAGGCTAAGAATATTTTTTTTATGTTTTTGGCAATTGCCAATAACTTTAAATATGAAGAAAATATGCTTTGCGTTGATTCAAAAGTTTTATCCTATCTAAATAAATATTTCAAAAATTTTGCTTGTTTTATAGTTAGATGAAGAACTTAGTACACTTTGTCAACCCCAAACTGATCAATTACCACCGTGGTGTGTCGAGGGGACCAAGACGTACTGCAATTGTTCTAATTATATCAAATATTTTACTAAGATGGTATGGAGTATGAACCAGGACAAATTATACCTAGGTAATTGACAAACTCCGCATAATGTCACCTGATCCTGATTTGTTTATCTGAACGCTCGAGATATCTTATTCCTTCTTTGAGAGATATGCATGAAAGTCGTTTTCTTGTCAGAAGTTCATTTTCGAAGAACACTATAGTGTATCCATCCATCCAAAACGTACCTAGGGTTAAGGTTTATTCAGTACAAACTTACTGACCTGGTGTCATTTTAGAAACCACCACCATACTATGAAACATGCAGCCATATTAACTACATAGACAGTAATGTAGAGTTGTGTTTGTTCATGTTAAATAATAGCTGTCACATAATCCCAAAATTACATTAATGCAATTTTCTCTTAGGTGCCCATTCAGTAGAATGAGTCAATGATCATATTGGTATAGTTCTAGCATTGAAAATAGTTCGCCTCGCTGTAGTTACTGTGTAGTGTATGTTAGTCCATGCATCTACTCTACGCTGTGGTAGTGGGTGGTTGTGTTACTAACAGGAGCCGCAGTAGTTGTGTGGTTGGTTGCGGCTGGCGCGCAGTCGCTGCAGGGACTCGCGCCGCCGCCCCGCCGCGCACAGCATCGCGTACTCCACAGACTGCTCCATCCTGCATGTTATTACAGTCAATAATTAAGCTATTACAGTGATTAATTATGTAAATTTTACAATGGAAAATGCCATATTCTCATGGGAAAACGAAAAGCAGCCGGCCCAGCCTTTTTATAATAATAATTTAGAAATCAAACCTTAATTCCTTACAAAATGTAGTTAATTGAAATGCGTACCTCAACATAACCTTGTCCAGCAGGATCTCGATGGCTCGGTCGATGTTCTGGCCGGTCTTGGCGCTGGTCTCGAGGTAGGGCAGGTTGTAGTTGTTGGCGAACTCGCGCGCGCGGTGCTGGTTCACCAGCCGCTTCTCCTGCAGGTCGCACTTGTGGCCGCACAGCACTATGTCCGGGTCATCGTTCAGGGCATGAGTCTAAAACAATTCATTATAATATAAACAAATGAGTGTAATATTAGGGGCCCATTCTCCTGAAATGTAATAATTTAATGTAACGCATGCCAATATATTTTATTAGAAATGGAATATGTAAAAAATAAAATTGTTACTATTTTGTCAGAAATAAAGGCTTATTTTATTTATTTATTAAGTCTAAATCAGTGATTATACCATAAACTATTGTTTCATTTTTGTCATTAATTATAAAACTTTAGAAAATATGTTTTGAATAGAGGTTACTTTTTTTTCTATCAAGCGAAGTTTATCTGATAGTGTTACAAAAAACAAAAATTCACTCTCTTAGACTGCAACATATAAATTTTTTAAATTTTTGTTTATTTGATTTTGTCTAAATTTAGACACTGTCTGTATTTAGAAACTGGCCCTCGCATTGTTTTGGAAGAACGCACTCATAAATATTAAGAAGGTATGCAGTCAGCTTGGACAAGCAGTTGGTTACAAACAAAATAGGTGCATGTAGATGTTGAGTTGCGGAAAACAGCCCGTATAACCATTACCATTACAAACAAAATAAGATGTATGTTTATTTACCTTGAGTTGCTCTATCCAGTTTCTGACTTCAAGGAATGATGCTTCATTGGTCAAATCAAACAGCAGGAGGAAACCCATTGCATCTCTGTAAAATGCCGTAGTAAGACTTCTGAATCTGAAAAGTAATAGTAATTTTAGTTATATTATAAGTCAAGCTCTTCTGAAAAAGAAAATATATATCTGAACTTCTGCAAAAGTAAATATGCTCTACTGAAAAAGTAAAAAATAATATTAGATAGAAAATGGATTAAAATCGTATATTATGATAAGAGATTCATGTTCAGGAAGGAGTCTGGAGGCGCTTCACTAGAGTTGTGTTACCTTACTTTGAATTCAGGATTATAAACTAACCTTTCCTGTCCCGCAGTGTCCCATAGCTGCAAATGTATGCGATGTTGCCGACCATTCTGCTGATACATCTATAACAACAGTCGAATTCATCAAAACATTGTCTGAGCTTAACCTGCCCTACATGCAACAAGTTGACACTTACCACTGTCTTTTCTCTAAAGTCTATCCCGACCGTAGAGATGAATTGTGTGTGAAACACCCCATCAGTGTACTTATAAAGGAAACTTGTCTTCCCAACACCGGAATCTCCTACACACAAAAGTTTTATGAGATAATCATAAGCCATTCTGCTCGATTTAGGGCTATGCTCAGTAAACGCCCAACTATTCTCATCAGAAGCCAAATGTCCAGAACGCTTATATTAATATAAATAGACTTTTTCCGTTTGTATTTCTACTACAAATTCAAAATAATGTTTTTTGAAAAGTAATCAAAAGTTCAAAACATCGATTACCATGAATGAATGAGTGAGTGAATTACACAACATGACACAACACAAGCCAACTCATTCGTTCAAAGTTCATATCATTCACTCGTATCTCTTTTTTTTTGTGGACTGGATACAAGTTAAAAAAAAACTGTCGCATGGCAAATCAGAATAAGGACGTGACGTGCAATCAGCTGTTGGTTGAACTGTCATTGTCATTCATTGTTATAGAGTGAGGTTAGGTTTTCGAGTTATTTGTATTTATTTGATCAAGAATATTTAGTATTATTTGTGTAACCTATTTTAATTATATTGAAAACTAGCTGGTGCCTCCTATTTTAATTATATTGAAAATGAGTGCATTAAGAAAATCAGTAAGTTGAATGTGGTTTGTGTCTAAACGTATTATTTTTCCCAGTTATGTCACAATTTATGATAAATTTATAATGAACACAGAACCAGACGTAACTTTATTCTATTGTAATATTTCCAGGTGTTACAAAGTTTCAAAAAGTTGCACCGAACCCGTATGCGAGTGTTTGAAGGGGACTCGCGCGCTCTGGACGCGGCGCGGCTGCGGGTCAACCAGGAGTACAAGAAGAACAAGCAGGTGGCTGACCATGACGCCGTCAAAGCTGTAAGTTACATTCAAGATATAGGTTGCCCCTTACCTTACATAGACTCAATGATAATCTGATAGTGCACTGGACTAACTGGTGTTTGGTATTGCGGTGTAGTGTCCGCCGTCCGCCGCTGCTCACAGTGCCCCAGCATAGGTAAAACTCTACTGAAACTCTACTACATCTATTATACAAGTGTATGATAAGTACATACAAAATATAAATAGATTTGTTTGTTTTAGATGATCCAGTTTGCTGAGGATGTCGAAAAGGAACTAAGAACTCAAGTAATTCAAGCTCGTGAAGTAAAACCTGGAGTATTTGGTAAGAGAATTACGAATATATTGTTTGGCACAAATACAACATGAAAAGTTAATGATAATTTCAAATAATTATTATAAATAAAAAATATATGTGTTTATAACTTTATTACAGAAGCAAAAATAACAGAGGAGACATTAAGATTAGAAAATATCCCATACAACCCCAATGCTGTTCCGGATGATCCAACACCAGGCTCTCGACCTTGTTGCCAGGACAATACTGGAAAAAAATAGTACCTATATGAGTTTTAGATTAAGGTTATGTCCTTCCTTACTCTGGATATTGATATTAATTTAATTAATGAATTTTGTTAGTGAGAATACCTACCTATTTATTTACTAGATTTGTAATAAACAATAAGCCATAAATGTTCATAGTGAAATGAAAAATAACTGAGTTTTATTACCTATTTATTAAAGTTAAGCTGCTATAAAGTTGCTACTTGTTTATTACCATAGCAAAAGACTGTCTAAATTCTGCACAAAATCTGTACACTACCCCAAAAACGTCATTGGTCTCAAAATGATGATAAGCAACATCTTTCACCGCGGAAATCTTTCCCCCGCGACTCACCACCCCATGCTCATCTTTCGCACACCTTTCATGTCGGCAACTATTTACGATAGTTTTTGAAAACATTACTCTGTGCTGTACTTACAAAACAATGTCGTGCATTGTTCTCAAAAATGGCAACACTAAACAAAACAGAAAAAAAATAATGTCAGTGAGCATTTTCGGGTTGCCAAGCGTACGAGATTTCTCGTACAAATACGAGATTTATGGTCTCCCGTACGAGGTACGAGGACACTGTCTATCTCGTACAATTTTGTACGAGATTTTCACATGTTACATAATTTTAATTGCTGCAAACCCTTTTTTGCTTCTCATGTAGTGATAGTCTATAAAAAGTCATCGATTGCCTATGAAAGAAATACCCGAGCGAGACGGAAAAGTTCCCGTTCGTTCGCTCGCTGGTTCATTCGTTCGTTTCTCGCACCATTTGTCTCTGTCGCACATACTGAAATATCTATCTTCTTTTCTTTCTTTACATGTAGATAGGAGATTTTTACTTTGTTTGTCTTTGTAGAAGTGAGCGTTGAGGGTTGTTTTCAAATAAAGAAAAACTTTACGTTATAATTATAAATGATGTATGAAGTTTAGTCTGAATTCATTGAAATCAGTATGAGTGATAGCAACGATGATGCTGATCGCTCGCCAACTTGAATTTTGTTGGTTTTACCATGGTTTTACCACACGTCCAAAGCTGTACGAGGTTCGAAACGTAAAATACGAGATTTTTAGGACCTTGTGTACGAGAAAAGAAAATTTTAGGTTGGCAACCCTGAATTTTTCATCGATGGTTGGTAGGGGAAAAATTGGGTGAAAAAGAAAATAAGCTTTTACTGCGAATAATTCTAAAAATGTTGACCCGAACTCTTGCTTCGAGAGCTCGCTTGCTGAGGGCCATCAACAACAGCGCAGACTATGTGAAGCAGGCTAAGAGAAACGGAGGACACGGGTGCGTACTTGTTATGTCATTCATTTAGCGAAGAAAATAATAATTTGTATGAAATACACTGACCGTGGTTGTAGGTATAGCAGTTGGTAAAAATATCTAAGACTCCACAATTTTACATTGTGGTCTTTATTTAATTGTCAAAAACTGGTCTACTACTAGATAAGATGATATAGGTTAGGTTTGTTATTGTTCAATACTTACTAGCTTACTTATGATATCAGGCCTTGCGTTTCGCCGGCAGGGTCAGAATTATCGGACATCAAGAAAAAAACTATGTATCTACAATTAGAATAAAGAATATTTTATTTCACCAATGCTGCACATTAAAATTGGTACTTAATTTTAGTACTTTCCAAGCAAAAAATAACAAAATCCTTTGTGCATTTGATTTGCAGCGTGTGGTCGTACCGCGTGCCGCCGCCGATGCCGTCGCGGCGCGCCACGCTGCTGGCGGAGGGGCTCGGCGGGCTCGCCTGGTTCTGGGTGTTCTGGCATCTCTTCACCGAACCCGAGCATGTCACTGTGAGTACACCGCACCAACTACACATCATTGGAGGAGGTTATGATAGGAGCTTATGATTTATATCTACAGAGTGTAAAAAAATCAACTGCAAATATTTTAAGGGGTGAACCAGCCCGTGAAACTGAACAACTTTCCCCAAGGAACATAGGTCGAAATATGAAAAAAAAATTGGTCCTCCCATACAAAATGTACCAGCCGACCAAGTCAATTTGTATGGGAGGTCCAAAAATTTTTTTCTTATTTCGACCTATGTTCCTTGGGGAAAGTTGTTCAGTTTCATGGGCTGGTACACCCCTTGAAATATTTGCAGTTGATTTTTTTACACCTTATATACATCTAAACCCTTGAACCTGGAATAGACCAGGATTGAGTTCCTTACTCACCAGGGACTGCAATCAGAGTCTTTAATCAATTTTATGTATTGGTCCATATAACATATTTTACCGGTTTAACTATGTAAAGTCTGCTATAAGCCTGATTGCTATGTAGATAAAACAGTAATATTTTTAAATAACAATAAAAGTTTGTTTGTTTTTCAAAGGTGATATTAAAGGGGTTTTTCAATTTCGTCTGATATAAAAAGTATATCATTTTAAAGCTTAGTTGAAATGTTACTAAAGCATATATTTAATTTTATTTAAAAAACCTCCATTTTTTTATATTTAATAAAAACAAATTGTGGTACTAAAAATGAAATGAAATGAAACGAACATGCATTTTTGTTGCATTGCCATCGAAATCATATGAAACCTTCTTAGATGACGGCATAGTATCTATAAAACCTTTATGAATTATGGCAGAAGTATCAATGTTAAAAAGTAAACTGTCATTCATATCTGTCATTAAACCAAAACAAACACAAACATTGTATTTCATTGTTTATAAATAGGTATATTTTAATGCCCTAGAACATTTTTACACTTATCTATGCATCGAATATTATTTAATACCTAAATTGTATTCAAATAGGACTTCATTCGCACATTCTGTATACAGGATTGTACTGATTTAGAGGCAAAAACACAAGAAATCATGTTATTCGATAAAAAGCACAATAAATCACTAAAACCTACTGATGTAATTATTATTGACGATGCCCTGGTCTGCAGGTAACGGTAAAATATGTTATAAACTATAAAAATCGCACAAAATAAGTAAAATAATTATCAAAGCTCAAAGTAAACAAATCAATTGTCAAACATATTACTTGACAACCGAGGATATTTTTGCATCTAAAGAGTTTTTAATGAGGTTGCATGTGTAGAGTAGGTAGAAAAGTAAAGGCTCCGCAGACAGGACGCGTCGCCTTGTGTCGCGTCACGTCGCGTAGCGTGTATTTCTACGCAGGCGCGCAGACCCTGCCACACCGGCAAGCATACGCAGCGCATGCCCTTACTTCAAGCAGTGCAGGTCCTCGCATTGATAGTCCCAGCGACGCAGAGCACGCCCTTAAAGCTAACGCAGACCGAACGTAGCACGCGTGCGTGCGTGCAGTAATGGAATGGTCAGATGACAGACGTACGCACGCAACGCAACACCTGGGCCCCAAGTCTGCTAATTTTTAGCCATTGTAATGCCAGCGGCACACAACTGTCATTCTATTGCCACTGTGATTTTCCATTAAAAACTGTTAGCAGACTACGAAATGACCAAAACCATGCAACTGACAAGCCATCGACATCCAAGTGAAACGATTTTCGTTTAGCAGACTTGGGGCACTGTCATCTCTATATTATTTACTGCACGAAAGCACCCGCGCTGCACTCCGTCTGCGTTAAGGCTCCCGCATACCGGATACGGCACGCAATGCAATTAAAATAAGAAGTCCAGAAAATGACGCGTATATGCCCACTTAATACAGCTCCATACATTACAACCGTTGCATGCGTCTGCGTCTACGCGACGTAGCATTGGTCTGCTGGAGCCTTAATTAAAGGGTTTCTGGCTCGGATACGAGCTCTTTTAGCGGTGCCAAACTGAGATTTTACCATAGTGTTGCCAGCATTATCATTATGATTACCACTTCACTTATTTAAAACTTATTTTAATAAAAAACGGGGATAATTTTCTAAAATATACCTTAGGAGTTTTGCTTTATTAATTATGTACTTTAAACCTGTATAACTCTCACTTCAGTCGAAATTCTCCGCCCGCGTTTCACACATTTTCCGGATGTCTCTTTTACATTAGAAATAAATATAATAAAATAATTTAATTAGTATGATAATTAAAATAATTAATATACAAATTTTTTATCTTTTAAAACCATTACAAGGACTGCAAAAAAAAGGAACAATGGAAGTGCCTGGGGGAGGCCTACGCTAAACGAGCGAATTAGGAAATATTATAGGAAAAATTATGTGGACGAGAATACAAATTGACTGATAGATAAATAAATTAAATAATATTAAAATTCAAAATGTGCTGGGTATTTATTGTTAGAATTATTAATTTAATTTCTAACTTAATAAAGGCTATTTTTTTTTAAAAGCATACCTAATGGATTTTTAAATAACATCTTTAGAGTGACTAAAATGTACTAGAAATTAACCTGAGTAATGTGGGCTACATTTAACTATGGTTAGCCAGTGAAACTGCTGCTACTTTTTTGGAAATCAGGGAAGATATTTTTATGGAAATAAATAATTTATAGCAGTATTACTTCATGGGTTTACTTAATATTTTATATCATACCGGGTATAAGAAATGGTGAAAACTTTGCAGGCATTTGCTATGAAATCCAACAACTTTTATTATGTAGGTAGCCTTGGGAACAGAAAAAGAAAATTGTTCCCATAGAAATGTTGACTACATTCGCAAATTCGCTTGTCTACCAACATTGCCTCTGTAGAAAAAGTTGTTCATTATCATGATCACATCTGCAAAGTTTTCTTCTGTACTCTGGATTGGGATCCCTGTTAGTACCTAATAAACGTTATATGGTAATAAATGAGTATGTTGTTACAGGGTGAGTTCCCGTACGTAGACCCGAGCACCTGGAGCGACGCCGAGCTCGGCATCCCGCCCGACAGCCTCGGCCCGCTGCGCAGCTGAACACACCACCACACCATCGGCGTGACCAACCCGCCCGGCGCCCGCGCTACCGACCGCGACACTATTACTAGCTAGAATAATGTGATTGTTTTAATTTTTATTTAAATACATTTTATTGTACAGTTCACATTGTATTGAGTCATTATTTATTACTTCCTTAGCACCCACCACTATATAATTATCGACTGCCTCAAGAGGGTTCAGTTTTTCAAGAGTATGTATGAAAAATTCCTAAATGTAAGATGCTGGATTTTTGTGTCGCTAAAGCTGTAGGTAATCCTCACCACTAAATAGCAATTTTGGTCATGGTGCCCTTTTAGTGCCTTATAATGCCGATGATATTAGGATGCTATGTCTATACTTTGGTGAGAGTTATAAATCGAGGATCAAGCTGTATTCCTCGCCCCTGCCTGGTGTGAGCAAACGGTGGGGTATTTTCACTTGGTTTACGTTCCAAAAAATTGAGGAACAAAAGATGAGCAATAGCCGCTTCCTATGTCCGAAGTTATAAAGGCATCTTCGTGAGGACTATTAGGCACTATGTTTTAGAATGCCAACTAATGAAAATATCTTACCGTTTTCTCACACCATGGATGGATTTACAGTTTCAACCCCTGTCCTTACTAAAGTTTAGCTATATCTTCGAAATTATAAGCCACTAAATGAGTGGCATAGGGCTCTATTTAATTTAGGACTAGTTCAGGACTATTGTTTGGCACGACCAAATTTGCTAAGTATTCGTTAAGATTGCATAGGTGAGGATTACAGCTTTAGGGACACGGATTTTTATCGCAAAGTGTACTCGTATTACTGGTAAACTGGGGTTACTTTGATTAATTTTGAAATTAAATTGTTTGTATCTTTTGAATCTATGGTTCTAAAAATAAGCAAAAAATACGCAATAATGGAGTGCTGTAGATCTCTAAGAAAAGGTGAAAATAAAAAATAAAATGTTTGTAGATATTGAGAAAAAAAATAAAAACAGCATGATCAAAGTTATACTGATTTTGGGGTTACTTTGATACCTACTCCTTCCTACCTACTACCTACTTAGGGAATGCAATCTCGAGCCGAGATTGACGACTCGAGATCTCGGTCGAGATCATAGGGTTCGAGACTGACCAACTCGAGATCTCGATGGATTATTGGTCGAGATCTCGAAGTTTCGAGATCGAGATCGAGATTCTGTTTCTCATACGAAAATCATCAAAATTAAACTTTCTTCTCATGCTATGGTACTGTTCCATATACTATTCCTATGTATGGATCCATCTCAACTTCTAGGCCGCAAGTTGCGGTGTGTTACCCGAGTACGTAATCCCGGCTCCTAGAACTTCGACTGACTTTGCCTCACTACCGCCTGTCCCCACCTGTAGTAGTATATCCCATCTCTTAGGTATAACTTATATCTGGGCCCGAAGAATGCTAAATAATCGTTTCAATTGGATGCCGATGGTATGTCAGATGGATGGTTTCGGCAGTTTCGTATTCTACTTACAGTTTTAGTATGGAAAATCACATTGGGAATAGAATGAGAGTTGAGTGTCGCTGGCAATGTCTAAAAAATGCAGACATGAAGCCCTGTAACATCCTGTCCATTCCATTTGTTTTCCTTAAAAATGTCTAAAAACAGCAGTCTTCTCTTGTTGAATAAATAATACACTTGGGGTAGACCGACAGACACCGGAAACTAAGCTACGCATATCAATAAACACGTCAACGCCTTCAAGCTCAATCTCGAAATCTCGTTTAAAATCTCGATGGATACTGTCGAGATCTCGAAGGATTTTTCTGAAACGAGATTTGCTTTTTCGAGATCTCGATCTCGATCTCGAAAAATAGCTCGAGATCTCGGTGATTGCGAGATCTCGCGAGAACGAGATTGCATTCCCTACTACTACTACCTTTTCTTAGCATGGAATTCAAAAGTAACACGAATAACTTGTCCAAAACAAAAAGAAAAATCAAACTCGGTTAACAGGAACAAAAGTTATTGATGTTTTTATACTTTGATCAATGACGCCCCGCCACACTTTATGTACCGGTTCAATGACGCCCCGCATTAAATTAAAGGACGCTGTGCCGTAAGTTTCAATGTTATGAAAATAACAATTTGAGTTTTGGGTTCCTGAATATACACTACTATACAAAGTTCAGAAAAAAAATCGTAAGACTTAAGTACATTGATTAAGCCGCATCTAAAGTTTTGCTACACTTTTTTTGCCATAAATCTATATAAAAAAAAACATGCGTTTTTAAAAAAAAATGCATATTTTGTCCAGCACCCCCGCAGAAAAGAAATTAACAGATAATCAGTGTAGTCATCGCAAAAAACAAAATCTACCAAAATCAGTCCAGTTTTACGCAATTAGCATTTCAAGTGAACAGGAAGTTTTGATCAAAATCACCCCAAGGTTCAAAGTGACCCCGGTTTACGGTACCTACTCATCAGAGCAAGTTATAGGAACAAGCGGATGTAGGTACCTATATACTTACAATATCGATCGGGTGTTTACTAGTGACCGATAACGAAACCTCAGAACCGGCTGGTGATAAGGAACAAGTTTCCCCAAGGAACATAGGACGAAATAAATAAAAAAAAGTTGAACCTCCCATAGTAACTGAAATCAGCTGAAAGGCAAAGTATGGGAGGTCCAAAATTTTTTTTCGGATTTCAACCTATGTTCTTTGGGGCAAGTTGTTCCTTATCACCAGCCGATTCTGAGGTTTCGCTATCGGTCACTAGTAAAATTTCACACGTTAGGTTAGGTTAGGTTTTTTTTAATTGTTCTCGCATGAGTTAAATCCGCTCACGAGAGGAGTTTATTGTCAGTATTTAACAAACATTTCTCCACAGTGCCAATGGGATACACTAATGAATAAACATCCTATTTACATCCTGTTTGGTCTCCATTTGTTGATCATTTGTTAATTTTAAAAGTCCTATTAATTTATGTCTACACAACTAATACATTTAATACAAAGAGATGCCTTACTTATTTTAATTCTTTACAAATATATTTATTTCTTGCTATACATATTTAAATATCAAAGCATTTGTTGATCAGCTACTTTTTAGATCTATTTTTTTTTAATTGAATGTAAAGCATTGTCTCTTTGTCTCTGCATCTTTATATCAACTCAACTGTTGACCCTAGACATGTGAGACGAGCAGATTAGTTTTAAGTTACAAATAAGGTACATTAGATATTAAGAATGAGAAACTCTAAGAATAGTACCATAACAATGTGGCGCATCGTAAAAGAAAAAACAAATAAAAATACTTGTAGAGAAAAGAAGAATATATCATTAAATATAAATAACAAAAACATAGATGATCCAAACCAAGTTGCTAACGAATTTAATAATTTCTTTAAAAATGTGGGTGTACGAGTCACGCGTACATTACTTTCTGTTTACTATGCATTTTTACTATATGACCTAATTTGAGTCAGTCGTCACCTAAGCGTCGTCATGCACTACCGTGTATAGACAGGCAAATTAACATATTACGCAAAGTGCGGCTCAGATAACTAAACTTCATCTTTATATCAATAAACAATTGATTAACACTAAGTGAGTGGTTTCGTGTGATACAACAACCTACAAACTCGAGTATCTATACAACTGGATAACCCGAACAGTGGGTGCTCTCAATAACTCAAATAAAGTACTTACCTACCATCAGCGGTACAAAGCACATCTTTGTCCGGCAGTGCAGATACAATACCAAATTCAATGCATCTACGTTTCGTTGATGAAAAGGAAGTCCTTAATATTATAAGTAGCCTTAAAAGCAAAAAAAGTTATGGCCATGATGAAATTCCTCCGACATATAATAAAGTAAAATAAGGTAAGTAGTAGGCAATTTAATATTGTAAAAAGTGTAAACTAAAATTTAAAGCTCAATTTGTTATTATTATGTTAAGTTTAAATTAGTAAGTTATTCTATTATTGTAAGGTGTTTTTATACCTTAATTGCAACACCCTTTCAGGGTTCATGTTTGTGTCTAAAAATTATGTACCCTAAGATCTTTGTAACTTACAACATGAGAAGCAAATAAACATTTGAGAATTTGAGAATTAAATACATTTGAGAATATAGTCACCGAGTCGATAGGTCACAGAGGTCGCTATTGTCACCAATATCACCAAAGTTACTTGGTATCAGTCACAAATGTCACTAAGGTAGCATATGTACATGGGCGCATCCGGCATCCGGTCACCGATGTCACCGATGTGATATGGGTTCATCCGGCATCCAGTCACCGATGTCACCGATGTCACCGATGTGACATGGGTTCATCCGGCATCCAGTCACCGATGTCACCGATGCAACATGAACGCATCCGGCATCCGGTCACCGATGTCACCGATGTGACATGGGTTCATCCGGCATCCAGTCACCGATGTCACCGATGTCACCGATGTGACATGGGTTCATCCGGCATCCAGTCACCGATGTCACCGATGTCACATGGGCGCATCCGGCATCCGGTCACCCACGTCACCGATGTGACATGGGTTCATCCGGCATCCAGTCACCGATGTCACCGATGTCACATGGGCGCATCCGGCATCCGGTCACCCACGTCACCGATGTGACATGGGTTCATCCGGCATCCAGTCACCGATGTCACCGATGTCACATGGGCGCATCCGGCATCCGGTCACCCACGTCACCGATGTGACATGGGTTCATCCGGCATCCGGTCACCGATGTCACCGATGTCACATGGGCGCATCCGGCATCCGGTCACCCACGTCACCGATGTGACATGGGTTCATCCGGCATCCGGTCACCGATGTCACCGATGTCACATGGGCGCATCCGGCATCCGGTCACCGATGTGACATGGGCTCATCCGGCATCCGGTCACCGATGTGACATGGGTTCATCCGGCATCCGGTCACCGATGTGACATGGGTTCATCCGGCATCCGGTCACCGATGTCACATGGGCGCATCCGGCATCCGGTCACCCACGTCACCGATGTGACATGGGTTCATCCGGCATCCGGTCACCGATGTCACCGATGTCACATGGGCGCATCCGGCATCCGGTCACCGATGTGACATGGGCTCATCCGGCATCCGGTCACCGATGTCACATGGGCGCATCCGGCATCCGGTCACCGATGTCACCGATGTCACATGGGCGCATCCGGCATCCGGTCACCGATGTGACATGGGCGCATCCGGCATCCGGTCACCGATGTGACATGGGTTCATCCGGCATCCGGTCACCGATGTCACATGGGCGCATCCGGCATCCGGTCACCGATGTCACCGATGTCACATGGGCGCATCCGGCATCAAGTAAAGTATAATTATGACAATATCTTATTCTCACTTACTATCCTATGATTAAAGCTATAATCCAAATAAAGGTTAGGTTAGGTTAGGTTAGGTTAGGTTTTTTTTTTTTTTGTATGTTTTGCTGTTAACTTCTGACATGGTGGTCAGAAACTTTATATAGCCAAACACGGACTTCGACGACTCTTTTTTATTTATTTTTAACATAGTCCTTAATCGGATGTTGTTGGAGCAGGACTCCGGGTTTTAAGTTCGGGAGTCCTGGCTTCATCTTAACATGCACTGTTGGTTAGGTTTGGGTTAATAACTTATTTTATTTACGTTTTACAACTATTACAAATCTTAACAAGCAAAATACATTGCACATTATGTGATTATTTTTAACATTGTTCTTAATACTTATTGATCTAACATTGTTATTACTAATAAATAATACATATTGAAAGCAATATGCAAATTTATAACTTTCTTATTCTTAAGTTAATTTCCATCTAGTTTTGTTGGTATACTTATAATATATAGCTCAGTATATACATGCATATACATTCTTTATTTAGTTTTATTTCTAAGATTTGCGTCTTTTACAATTGTTAGGCAAAACTCTATTAATTTACATCTATTTTTCTTATTCTCTAGGATATCAGATACCACGCTTTTATCCATTCTACAGTCAATTTCCTTCTCTAGGTCAAAACGTTTTCGATCATACTTTGGACACTCAAACATTAGATGCTCCACACTTTCCTCCTTTTGAGGATCGCAGACGCACGCTGAGCTATCTTTTAGCTTGAATCTGTGCAGGTACTCCGAGAAGCCTCCATGTCCCGTCAGAGCCTGCACTAGCTTTGGTGTTGTTTTTATCTTTCCCAGTGTTCGGTATGCTCGCGTTGCATCTGGAAGGAACATTTTCGTTACTGCTGCGGTATTTCCTTGTTCGTATCTGTCGTTCCATATTCGCAATGTCTCCATTCTTATGTTGCGCTTTATGAATGAAGTCGGACACTTGTCGTAGTCGGGCGCAGTTTTCTTGTGAAGTGCCGCCTGTTTAGCCAGTTCGTCGGCTCGCTCATTTCCGGCTGCACCCACATGTGCTCTTATCCAGAACATACGCAGCGACTTACCTTGTTCTTTTATGGTTGACAGGTTCTTCCGTATGTCCAGTACGATGGGGTGAAATGAGTCCCTGTTCTGCAGTAATTGCAGTGCCGACCTCGAGTCACTTAATATATTTGTGATGCTTTTGTTGTTTTTAATCACCTCCGCTGTAGCTTCGCGCAACGCGTATAGTTCCGCTTGGAAGACTGTACAGAACGGTTCGAGTCTAAATTTCTTGGCTTTGGTTTCGCTGCCATCTTCCCAACAAGAAAATGCAGCGCCTACTTTGCCTTGAATTTTACTCCCGTCTGTATATATCTGGTTCCCCGTAATGTTATGCCTAGTGACAGTTTCAGGCTCTGTGTCTTCTAGGCATTCATAGGTCACGTCTACTATGTCTGCTGAATGTTGAGCTTTTAGGAAGCAGACTCTTCCTTCCAGTTTTCTTCCTCCTATGGCAGCTTGTGGCTTTCCCCTCCTTGCTTCATAAAGGAGTGCTGCTTCTTGTACCCGAAGGTCCAGAGGAAGCAGCCTCGCCAATATGAGAGCTGCGTTGAGGGAGACTGTCCGGTATGCTTTGCTTATTTTCTGCGCGAAGCCTCTCTGGATGGTGTTCAGTTGTTTCTGAATGGATATTTTCCGCGCCGCTGGAGCCCATGCGCTTGCTGCGTACAACATTATCGGTTCGATGCATGCTATGTAGATTGTCCTGATAATTTCTTGATTCAGCCCCCATGTTATTTTTGCCGCTTTGGATAACTGTTTATAAATATTTGCTGCTTTTCGACACACCAGTGCCACATGCTTGTGGAAGGTAAGCTTTTTGTCGATTGTTAGACCGAGTATTTTTATGTCATCCACGATATTTATCGGTGTTCCTCCCATTTGTATGCTTGGTGTGTCGAACTTCAGCTTCTTCGTTATTATCATGGCAAATGTTTTGTGTGGAGCAAATCGTAGTTTGTTTTTGCGACCCCATTCGTGGATATACGCCAAAGTATCGTTCGCCTGCTCTTCTATGATTGTCGCTGACCTTCCGGAGAAGACCAGGACGACATCATCGGCAAACGCTTGGCAGTATATTCCTCTTCTTTCCAACCCATCCAACAGTGGATCCAACAACAGGTTCCAAAATGTTGGTCCCGCTATCGAGCCCTGTACGCACCCCTTTGTTGTGTTCTTGACATACTCCTCGCCCGCATATCGCACTCGGACTCTTCTGTCTTCTAGATAGCTACTTACTAATCTCCGCAAGTTGTGTGGACACCGCTTCTCTAATAGTTGACAGCGCACTGCTGGCCACCAGGCGCTGTCAAATGCCCCCTCGATGTCTAGGGACACTACTGCGGAGATTAGTTTTCGTTCAGTATTTTCTTTGATCTGTTGTATGAGATCATACAGAGAATCCTCCGTACTTCTCTGCGGGACGAAACCGTACTGTCGTGGGTTTGCTTTGGGAAGCAGGTGCCACCTCAGCCTCTTTACCAACATCTTTTCGAGTATCTTACCCATCACCGAGAGGAGGCCTATTGGTCTATGAGATTTAGGCTGAGTATAGTCCTCTTTTCCAGGTTTCCTCAAGATAATGACGACGGCTTCTTTCCATATTTTGGGGAAGTGAGAGAGCTCTAGACACTTGTTACAGATCGCCAAAAAGACCTCCATGTCTTGCGATATGGCCTCTACGCAGATATCAGCCGTGAACCCATCGAGACCTGGTGCCTTTTTAGGGTTGAAGCTGATCATGGCATGCCTTAGTTCTGATTTTGTGAATGGTATGTCATTTTGATCGTTTGGTAGGATATTATTCGAGTCTTCTGCTCTCCGTCTCACTGCCTGATGTTCCTCGTCATCACCTTCAGTTCTGTCGTCCGGAAAGAATGTTTCTGCCAGCAGCTGTGCGGATTCTGTCGAGTCTACTATTTTGCCATCTTTTACTAGTGGCTGGTCTTCATAAGGTGTAGATGTTTTCCTAATTACCCTGTAGACTCCTTCCCACACGCTTTCGCGGTCTTGTTTAGAGCAGAAATCTTTCCAGCTGCTGGTTTGAGCCTCCATAGCCTTCTCTTCATAAATCAGTTTTGCGTTTAGGTACTCCTGAACCACACCTTCCCGCCGACGGGGGGCTGCGCATGTAATTCTTCGTTTCTTTGTATTCATTTCCTGCTTGAGTCTCTCCAGCTCGTCACTCCACCATGGTAATTTGAAAGTAGGATTTGACTTTATTTTAGGGATTGCTTCATTGCAAGCTTCGGTAATACTGTTTGTATATAAATTCACTGTACTTTCTAATACTTCTGCTGTTGCTATCTTGTTAATTTCTGCTATAAGGATATTTTTTTCTATAAGTTTATTTTTGAATTCTGTCCGAAAAGTTGTCCAATTTGCTTTCTTCATATTATAGACTTTGGTTGTTTTCTTTAGTCTTGTTACCTCGCTTTTTTGTAGGTTGATGGTAAATATTATGGCGTTGTGATCTGAACTGGTGAGATCTTTATCAACTTTCCAGTCGCTGACTACTCGCAGCATGTCTTCTGAGCACGCCGTGATGTCCACGTGGCTCATGTATCTCTTCCCGCCCCTAATTGTGTCGAAGGTAGGTTCATTTCCCGTATTCAGTATGTGGAGAGCCATATCTTCCAGTACTCCCGCCAAGGTTTCTCCTCTCTGATCTTCCGACACGCTACCCCACCAGGGGCTCCACGCGTTCGCATCTCCCCCAATGATTAAGTTTTTAACCTTAAGTTTTTCTGTTATAGTTCTTACACTATCTAGGTAAGGTTCTATTGGCAGTTGGTCCTCGAAATATATGGAGATTACACCTACTTCCCATTTTTCTGTCTTAATTATGGCCACCGCTATGTTTTCAGTGGTCAGCGTGGGTTGTTCCAAGATTGACACACTGTTGTCAAAAACTATTATCGCTGACTTTACGGGTTTTGTTCTGTTCCGGGAACACTGAATGACGCGGGTGCCTACCGAGCATTTAAGTTCTCGGGTAGCTCCGATGTATGGTTCTTGGACGAGTGCAAATGTCGCTTTCCTTTTCTGTGCCTCTATATGTAGCTCCTGTGTAGCCAGTTTCTTTCTTTGGAGATTAGCTTGTATCCCCATATATGACCGCGTTTTTGGAGCATTCTGCGTCATCTGTTTCCCCGGGGAGCCCTTAGCAATATGCCACGCTATACCTGGCCAATCTGTCCCACTTTTTCCTGACGGGACATTCGGTGTCGAAAGCATTATGATCCGTTTTTTCAAGTTTCGCGTGTACACAGTTTCGACACGTCGGCTGAGTGTTCGCTATCCAGTCTGGACACTGAGCTCTAAGGTGTGTTCCGCCGCAATGGCTACAGGCACTTTCCGTTTCTGTGCAGTACTTGCGGCCATGGCCATAGCCAAGGCATTGGGAGCACTGCACCAACGGAGACTGGTCCTCTACCCTTACTCTTTGTAGGTCGACGTGTATTTTCCCCGCATCCACAAACTGCGTCCACACTTGTGGTGAAACTTGCATTATTATCTGACACATGTGCTCGTTTCTAGTTCTGCGTCTATATTTGACTGTCATTCTCTGCTCTTCCTGCTTTATTTTGCCAAGGAGATGTTTGTTTTGGCTTTTGATAGTTAGGTTAGGTTAGGTTAGGTTAGGTTAGGTTAGGTTAGGTTAGGTTAGGTTAGGTTAGGTTAGGTTAGGTTAGGTTAGGTTTTTTTTTTTTTTTTTTGAGATAGGATGAAATCCTATCATGTAGAGCCTGTAGTGGTTGCACCTATCCAACGCGCGATTGGGATACACAATGGATAGGTATTTTATGTATAGTAATTTAGATGTTTATTTAAGTAACGTGTCGACATGGTTTATAGGATCTTAAGTTATATGATTGATAATATTTTTGGTTTTCAATGAGTTATGTTTTATTTGTATTATAAATTGTTTGTGGTAACTGTGATTGGTGTTGGTTTCGATATTCGAAATCTGAAACTAATCTTAAGAGAGTCGGTTATGTCTTCTGTATATTATGTGTATTATAATGTTTTCGCATGGTTTAAAGGTCAAAAGTTATGTTAAGTTGAAATTGTCATTGAGGTGATTGTGTAGTCAAAGTAGGATCATGAGGTTATTTACACATCTATAACTGTAATTGACATGTTCTATATGTTCAGTTGGAATCAAAAGGGCACACGTTGGGCCGCCCCAAATGGTCCAAGACATCTTTCCATTTACACGTAACATTGTACTTTCAGAGATATCTTGTGCCACTTGCGGCTGCCCCCGGCGAATCATTACATTTAATTACCTACTTTTCTATGCCCAAAATTGTGAATAAAGTAATGAAAGTCTAAAAAGGTTTTGAGTTTTATATAAAATCAAATAAAGTTAACAAAATTTTGTTTTACGTTCATAGGTTTCTTTACCTTGTAATTAAAGTATAATTATGACAATATCATTTCACTTACTGTCTTATTCTTAAAACTATAGTCTAAATAATGTAATGAAAAAGTTAAAAGAGGTTTTAAGTTTTTATATAAAATCAAGTAAAGTTTCCAAGTTTTTTTTTTTTTTTTTCTTTCTTACATTAATAAGTTTCTTTACATTGTAAGTATAATTATGACAATATTTTATTATATCAAATCAAGTAAAGTTCCAAAACCTTTTCTTACAGTATGACCATATCTTATCACTTACTACCTAAAAAAGTAATAAAAATATAAAGGGGTTTTGAGTTTTTATATCTAATCAAGTAAAGTTTCTGAAATTCAAAATTTAGGCTTTCTTCAATAAGTTTCTCTACCTTTTAATCCAAGTATTATTATGACAATATCATATCACTTACTATCCTATGCTAAAACTATGTTCTAATTGAGCTGTTTTTTTTTTTTTTTTTTAATGTCTTTTTTTTTTTTTTTTTTTTTGTTGTTGTTCGTATTTTTTTTTTTTTTAATTTTACTGTTACTATTACTCTTCACCGCTTTCGGAGCTTTCGGAGCGTGAGGGCTGTTGGTTTTCTTGCAAGTTGGGGTACACAAAACTCATGTCAACTCCCTGAACATACCTCAAGTCTTCCAAGTCAGGTCTGTTTTCCTCTGGGCAAAACTGTTGAGGGCAGATTGTCTTGAAGTAGAACACTCTAGGGTAATCTGGGTGTTCAGTGGTGCGTCCACCCATATAATTAGGATGTTTCCTTCTTATATGTCGCATAATGTTGCGGCTAATGCAGAAATTACCACAGAGCGTACACTGGTAGCCCCCTTTGGTCGCTTGTCCTGCACCTGTTAGGTTGGTGATTTTGATGGGAGTTACCGGTCTCCTTTTGTCACCAGGGCTGCTGTCCGGGCTAGTTGCTTCTTCTGTTGACACACTGTATATACTTTTGGTCCTTTTTGCCGGTACCTGTAGCTTCAGCTGCTCTGGAAGTGGTGTGTCTTTTGTTGGTATCGGAGCGCCGGATGTAGACGGCAATGCCAGTGGGGGTGTCGGCGATGAAGGTGCTGCCGTTGTCGAAACCACCGGTAGCGGCGGCCTCTGTGCCTGCAGTTTCAGTGGTGCCATTGAAGCTGGTGGAGGAGGAGACGGTGGTGGCATTGGTGCCAGTGGCAAATTCTGCGCCCGTATGGG
Organism: Phthorimaea operculella; assembly: GCA_024500475.1. NCBI lineage: Eukaryota > Metazoa > Arthropoda > Insecta > Lepidoptera > Gelechiidae > Phthorimaea > Phthorimaea operculella. Next base: position 258,229 of record JANFCV010000327.1, read on the forward strand.
TGTTGGAGGAAGGGGCGATGTAGTCTGCACCCGTGTCGACATTATTGGAGACGAAGTCAGTGTCGGCCTTGGCGCCCGCGTAGGCTTCGATCCCCGCACCAATGGTGAGAGTGGCTGTGGCGACGGTCTCTGCCCTCGAGAAGGTGGTATAAAAGGAGGCGGAGGTGGTGGGGGAGGCTGTGGATGCTGTGGCACAAGATAGTCTGGGTTGTGATAATATCCCCATCCGGTGTGTGCTTGACCTCGATGCAGTGTCTCAGCCAGGGATTCAGTAAGTGAAGAGATTATGTTCTGTTGGCTTGCGATCAAGTTCTCTTGTCTGATTACGGTGGCCCTTAGTATCAAGCAATCAAAGTTGCGGCATGATGTTGATGCTTGATAAACTGCCTGCGAAGCTGCGTATGAGGCATCCTGTTGCTCCTGGCTCCGACCATCTCTGTGTGGTGGGAAGGGCGAGTAGTATCCACCCCATGAGTCGGTGGAATCCGTAAGCCGGGTGGTGGTGACCGCTGGGTCCTGTTGTTCTTCCGGCGTATTCCTCCTGTTCTGCTCCATTTTCCGTCACTGATGTAGAAGTGGTATTCTAAATTAAAGATAATAATTATTCTACTTTTTGTGTACATTGGGTTAAATAAATTATAAAGACTAGTAGTATAAGCAACAGTTAATGTCAGTTATGTCTCTTAGCAGGTACCACCATTATCCCCATTAATGTCCAAAAGTCCAGTCATACAAGTAGTAGTTGTCACGCAAGTCGCACTCGTCACAATTGTCACGGCTGCTATCAATGTCCCATGGGCGCATCCGGCATCCGGTCACCGATGCCACCCATGTCACATGGGCGCATCCGGCATCCGGACACCGATGTCACCCATGCCACATAGGCGCATCCGGCATCCGGTCACCGATGTCACCCATGTCCCATGGGCGCATCCGGCATCCGGTCACCGATGTCACCCATGTCGCATAGGCGCATCCGGCATCCGGTCACCGATGTCACCCATGTCACATGGGCGCATCCGGCATCCAGTCACAATTGTCACCGTCGTCACTAAGGTCACACATGCTTAGTACTCACCCTTATCGAAGCGTCTGTCGCAGTTACCTGTTTGTTCAAGTTTATAATTATGTGTAATGTTCAGGAGAGTGTGGGTATGTTGTTTTATATTATGTTTCCATGCTGACTAATGTATTAAATCTTTCCAATTAGTGAACGTAGTTTTTATCATTTGATATTTATTTTGTTAAAGTTATAGGGCACTTAATACTTAATTCTTACAGCCGTCAGGTAATTGTTTTTATTTATTTATAAATCACGCAGGTGTCAACTCACCAATTCACGGAACGTCCTACTGCCTATTCAAGTTGTGTAGATTACTGTAATGTTCAAGTAAATGTAGGTATGTTAAGTTTTTCGTACTGTTTAGGTGTTATTGAATCTTTTCAAATTTTTTATTATGGTATAAATATGGAAATGAAACGTATCGATAGTTTTTTCTTTTGATATTATGTCTGTAATGTTATATGGTTCCATATTATAAATATTTGCGGCAGTCATATGATTATTTCGGGTTTTTTCAAATCTGGGGCAGGCTTTTATAAGGTGTGCCATGGATTGTATGCTATTACTATCACAGGGACACAGATTATCCGAAGTAATCTTAAAACGGAAAAGATACTCCTTATGAAACCCGTGGTTTGTCAAGAACTGAGTGATCGCAAACCGTGGTTTTACGACTTCGAGATATTTTTTAATGTTTTCATAGGAGGGAAACAAATTTTTTGTATAAGTGCATGAGCTGGTTCTATTATAAAGTTCTTCTTCTGCCTGCTTTGATACAAGTTTGTTTCTCTGTTTGATGTAGCTAATAGGAATCAAATAATAGTCTGGGCTTTCATGTTGGAAGGCTGCTGACTTGGCGGCCGCATCCGCCATCTCATTACCAGGGATACCGTTGTGAGCTCTTATCCATATAAATTCAATCTCCTGTTGATTGCTGAGTGCCATATGCAACTGTTGGCGGATGCTGACCACCAGGTTGTTAGTACTGTTAGGGTTAGATAGTTCTTGAAGGCCAGATTTACTGTCCGATAATATGGCTGACTTATTAATGCCATCCGCGACTATATATTCTGTGGCTTTTAATATAGCTAGCAGTTCAGCCTGGAATACAGAACAGCAGTCGTGGAGCTTGAATTTTTTGATTGTTTGTTTATTATTTGTATCTATGATTACAAGAGCCGAGCCGACACGATCGTCATGCCGGCTGCCATCCGTGTAGAACTGGTAATAGTTTCTAAGATCAATGCTTTCGAGCTCAGACAGAGAATTCACTTCTTTGAATTCGATTGGTGCCCTACTTGCCGGATGAAGCAGTAGAGATGGGAGCGCCGGAAGTTCTATAGGAGTGTCTGATGGAAGAAATCTGGTATAACCTCTAAGCCTTGAGATCTCTACGTCTGCCATCTCGATAGCCTTGGCAGGCAGGGGAGTAAGTTGTGCCAGAGTAATTGCAGCTGCTGTACTTACCGTTCGGAATCCCTGTATTATTTTGACAGCAAACAAACGCTGCAATGACAGGAATCGGTTTTTGACGTATTCATATGATAGGGCATTTGACCATACGCTAGCCGCATAGCATATGATTGGTTCTATCACTTGTAAATAAAGGGTTTTAATGTTTTCAGGGTGCTCACCCCATGTGGGTCTGACAAATATTGACAGTCTATTAAATAGGTGTTTAGCTTTATTAGTTATATATTCCGTGTGCTTTATGAAATTCAGTTTCCTATCAATTATAACTCCTAGGTATTTGATCTGGTTAACAAATTTTATTGTTTGTCCGTGAACTGTAATATGACATTTTTGAGATTTGTTGGTGAATCCTATCACTTGGGTTTTAGAGGGTCCGAATTCTAATTTAACTCCCTCCCCCCATTGAGTTATTTTGTGTTCATCTCAAGTTCTGAGGTGTGTTTTGAATGACACACTAGCAAGACGTCGTCTGCATAGGCCTGTATGTGGCAACCTACTGGTAGCGAGATGGAGAGAAGCTCGTCCAAAATGAGATTCCATAGGGTCGGGCCACACACAGATCCCTGTATGCACCCACGTGACATTGTCTTGCTTACGGAACAATTTGCAAATTTCATGTAAACTTTTCTACTGTCGATGTAGTTTAGTAAAATGTTGTATAGGTTTGGCGGACAGTTTATTTTACGCAGTCTTTGGAAAATGGCCGGCCACCAAGCATTGTTAAACGCTGATTTAATGTCTAGTGATACAGCGATGGTGTGTTCACCTTTATCTTTTGCCTCCTTAATAATATCCAAGGAACCGTGTATGGCCGTAACCGTTGATGTCTGTTGTTTAAATCCATACTGTCTCTCATTAGATTTGCCATTGACGTTCATGTAGTGCGTCAGTCTGTTCATTATTAGTTTTTCTAACAATTTCCCGAAAACATTGATCAAACCGATGGGTCTAAATGATGATGGGTCTGAGAAGCTCGTGCAGCTTGGTTTTGGTATTATCTTTGAATATGCAACTTTCCAACATTTGGGGAAGTATTCAAGGGAAAAGCATCTGTTCATTACCCCAGCGATTACCTCCGGAAACCCTTTTGCGAACTGTAGACAGATATCAGACGTGAGATGATCCGGTCCAGGTGCCTTTTTATGATTCATGGATTTGAGACATTCAGTAATTTCACTTGTAGTGAAAGGAGGTTCTGTGGATGCAGAGTCACCAGTGTAATCACTGATCATGTCTCTCATTCTGCGCTGTGATTCTGTGGCATCAGGTGTGTCGTCTGGATAAAACTTATTCAGCAGAACTTCTGCAGTTTCCTTGCAGGTTTTGGTAAAGCTTCCATCATCGCATTTTAAAGTTGCAGGGGGCTGGGTAATTGGTTTTGTTTTAATAATCCTGTTAGTTATAGACCAAACATCTTCCTTCTTTTGTTTAGTACAGAATTCCTTAAAGTTGCTGGTGGATGTGGCGCAGATAGCATCAGAGTATTCTTTACAGATCTTGTCTCTCTCCATTATAGCTTCTTCCATCGGTTGATTTCTACGTTTAAGGTTTCTAAGAGTGTGGTGGCTTGCTATTACCTTCTGTTTTAGTTCCTCGAGCTGATCTGACCACCATGGCGCACGTTTGGGAGGCCCAGAAGCACGAGGTAAAATTACGTCACATGATTTCTGTATGGCCAGCGTGATTTGTCCTATGTAACTTTCTAGCTCATCCGCATTCAAGCTTTGAATATCCACTCCAGAAGGTAGGCGCAGCCCCACTTCAGAATTAAACCTCTCTGCAATTAAGTTCCAGTTCACTTGTAAAGTGTTGTATCTAAATGTAGACAGTTTACAGTTTTTAGATAATTGGGTATAGTCGAGTGAAAGATCAAACGTAATCGCTTTGTGATCGGATGATGGACATAAATCAGTGTCTACCCTCCATTCACTGATATTAGTTATGTTTGGGTTCGAGACTAGGCTAAGATCTATGATAGACTGTCTTAGTTTCCGATGCGTAACGGTTTCAAATGTTGGACAGTTTCCAATGTTACAAATGGATAGGTTATTGTTAAAAATAAGATCAGCTACTGCAGTGCCGCGCTTGTTATTGCTAGGAGATCCCCAAAAGCTATGCCATCCATTAAAGTCACCACAGATGATATGACAGGGTCCAGAAGTTTGCCGTAGAAATAACTCTAGTTTCTGCATAGTGTTATATTTGTCTACTCTGGGTTCAATGTATACGGATAACAGATATATTTTGCGGCCACGTTTAGTATTTAATTGGACAATACTAATGTTGGAGTCTGAATACTCTGTGTTACCTAAGCTACTGAAGGTATTTTCCTTAATTAAGACAGCCGCCTTAACTGGTCGCCCGCTGCAAAACTGATAAGTCACATAACCGTTAACGCTTTTCATTACGTCATTATTGCCCGTATATGGTTCATTTACAAAAACGAGATCAGTCTCATTTTTATCAAGATAATGTACTATTTCCTGGGTTGCGTTTTTTCCATGACCTAGATTGATTTGAACGCATTTGAGATTATTATTAGACGGGTTGGATATTATAACATTGTCCGAATTAATATCCATAATCTATACGTGTTCGCAATTTCTCTGTCATTAAATAGACCTTTGGACATTCATTTGAAGTAGCACTGTGGTTCGTCATGGTTGAGATTACGTTATGTCTTTTAGAGTGCATTTCGCAGTTGTAACAGTTGAGTTTGTTATTGTCGCGCTTAACCGGGCATTCTTTATAGGTGTGTGTCATTGCGGCGCAGTGCGAACACACTGCATCGTCCCTGGTGCACTTGTTTCTGGTGTGGCCAAATTGGAGGCATTTGTAGCATTGCAGTAAGGGTACATATTCATCCACATGAACCCGCTGATGGTCCACGTTGAGTTTCCCTGCACTCATGACTGCTCGCCAAATTTTTGGTGTAGCCATAAACACAGCATTATAGAGGCTTTCGTTTCTATTGTTGCGTTTAAATTTAAAGACCAAGTTATCCTCAGGGCCAGTCACTTTTTTTATTAGTTCATTTTGTTTGGTGATAAGTTCTGAGAGTTCTTCTGGAGCTATTTCCGACGATACTCCCTTAAGAATAAACATGGGCTTTAGCTTTTTAGATTTCTCCGCTCTTATGGGGCAATCTGTATTTTTTATCATTTCGAGTGTGATCTCTGCATGTTCTGGTTTATCAAATTCTATAAGTACTTTGTTGTTGGATACATACCTGACATTTTCTGGTGCAAATTCTTGTTCCCTGAAGGAGATATTTTTCTTTATAATCTCGTGCGTCTGTGCAGAGCTGAAAACCTCTGTTGTCGGTCCAACTATAATGGCGGGTTTAGTCGTGGGGATATTTATCTTTTCAGACTTTTTAGGTGGAGAGTTCCTGAGTTTGGATGCGTAAGTAGTATTCTGGTCCTTACCAATGGCCTCGATGGTCTTTTGCTGGATTGTCCGCTCGACTGTACGCTGTATCTTGGAGACTTCTTCTTTAATGGTGTCCTTGATAACTGCCACCGTCGCACGGTCAAGAGCTGTGCTGTCAGCAGGGCTTGAAGACCCAGCAGATGATGAAAGGTAGGCAGTAGTCTCTAGTTGGATGTCTATTAATAGTTGAAAAATTGTCTCTTTATTGGCTTTCGTGAGACTTTTACCTTCAGTTAATTTAGTTTTGATGGTCTTAGTAATGTTAAAGATAGTCTCTTTGAATAAAGCTGCTGGATCTTCGACAGTTGAAGAATACTCATCGTCTAGATTGTCATCATCATCTGCCGTTCTACCCTGTCTTAAGCTAGGAATACCTGGATTTGCCATTGGATTGGCAGCTGCGGTGGCATTTGCATGTTCCGTTGTACTTCCAGTTTCGAGGTCGTAATCATCGCGGCTGCGTGGTGAAGAATCAGGGAACACCAGTTCCTGTTGGCTCCCAAGATCCAGTGAGTTCCCCATGGAAGCATTATCCGACGCCATGATCACCGCAATCCAAAAAAACCATTCGTAAGTTCCAAAATTCACAAGGTTCACTAATAATATAGTCACAACTGTCACAGAGGTCACAGACGTCACATAAATCAAACGGGAAGCAAGAGTGACACGATTCAGAGGCGCCTCCGGAGCTAATCACACCAGTCCCCAAAGTCACCGCATCCGGTGTCACCGATGTCACCGCTTCCGATGTCACCAATGTAACCGAACACGGCGTCACCGATGTCACCGCTTCCGATGTCACCAGTGTAACCGCATCCGGTGTCACCGATGTCACCGCGTCCAATGTCACCAATGTCACCGTCACCGTGTACCAGTCACCAGTGTAACCGTCACCCTGCCACTCTCGGCGAGAGCTGAGTGCAGACTGGTTAGGTTAGGTTAGGTTAGGTTAGGTTAGGTTAGGTTAGGTTAGGTTAGGTTAGGTTGGGGTTAGGTTGGGTTAGGTTAGGTTAGGTTGGAGTTGGGTTAGGTTAGGTTGGGTTGGGTTGGGGTTGGGTTAGGTTAGGTTAGGTTGAGGTTGGGTTAGGTTGGGTTAGGTTAGGTTAGGTT